>JAUUDW010199887.1:0-14418 GCA_032361385.1 Panulirus guttatus | reverse complement strand
TACACCTCAGTATAAGGACTATTTTACACACTGAATACGAATCTGGGGTTGAAATATTGTTTAAGATTCATTAAGGCTTATAATTAACTTTTAGAATGATAAGATTTTTCAAAGATTTTGTGATAACGTGCTTCATATTCATTGGGTGTCTGTTGGAAGGGAAAGCATTTTGAGACTTTTTCTGTGATTATTTCAAGTATAGAATAGTTTCATTATGGTATATTTCAATTTTCAAAGAAAAAGTTTTTGGGATAAAATATACTTTTCATGCTTGCCATGCTCACCATAGTGAAGTAAAACCAGGAACAAAAACTTCGTCCTTTTAGAAAAAAAATCTTTGGCTCTTTCTGTTCTTAATTTTAGAAACTAAGTATAGGAGGGGAGGTTTTCCAGTCCCCAGCTCCTGCCCTCTTTAGTCACCTTTATGACATGCAGGAGATGTGTGGATAATATTCCCTAACCTCTCTTCTCATTCTCCTAACCTACTTCATATTTCAATCAAGGCCTGGCCTTGGGGATTTGTGTTTTTGACTAGAGCTTCCAGAAAAAAAAAATTGTTTATTGAGCCAAAATTAGAGCATAATAAAGTATAGTTACTGGACATCAAGAAGCACAAAATTCTAATAGAGAAGTTCCAGAGGAAGGCAGCATCTATAGTGCCAGAACTAAGACAGCTGAAGTTACAATGAGAGCTCAAGAGACCATAAATTTGTGCACCATGGAAGAGAGAAGACTAAGGGATGACATGAACACAATCCTTAAGTTTTTAAACCAGTTTGATGATTTCATCAAACATAGAACATCCAAACAATGTAATTGTTTAGCAATATTAATATTTCTTTGTAAATGGCATCCATAGGACGAAAGTATAAATTTGAGAAATGTGTTTTGTAGGTATTTGTTAGTAGGCAGCCAATGACCGGGGAGGTATATTACCGGTACTACCTGCCTGGGTGTAGGGGGGGGATTGGTGATAGGTGCATAGTGAGCCAGCCCTTTAGTGGTTGTCAAGTTGCAGTCCTGCTTCACCCACACATGGACCACTGGCATTCTGTCCACAAACATACAATCTCTTCTGGTCATACGTAACATTTGACAACATGTAACTTCCATAGCTCATTCTCCTTAACTCTATATTTTCTTGCCATGAGCTTGATGCACTAGCCCTGTCTTTTGGCAAAATGGTAGGAGCAATAGATAGAAGCAGTAGTTAGGAACATTTAGATGAGCATTATGTAGAAACATCAGGTGGAAGTAGTGGGTAGGAACATTAGGCAGGAGCATTATGTAGAATTAGCCAGCAGAAACATTATGTGGGAGCCTCTGCAAATGCTTTGCTGGAGTTGTCCTCTGCCAGTGGCCTGTTAAGGGTGAGGCACTAAAGGCTAAAAAGCAGCAATGGAGTTTACTGGTTAAGGAGACTCTATTGTTGTGGCCATCCCCTTGAGGGAGTTCCAGGTAAGAACAAGCATCAGAGATGTATATAGAAAGATAGATTATTTGATTGTTTTGTTATGATTACTTTTATACTTCAAAAACAAGTCTAGTGTCTGTGCCAGTGAACCCTAGATTTAAATCGTTCAACCTAGTCAAGTTGCAGGGCTTTTTTCCTGAATTTTTTATTTCTGATTGTAAACCTGGCTTATTTTATGAGGTACATACAGTTATTACAGAATTGTTCATTATTTTTTTCCACTTTCAGTTTCTTATCGTAATTGTTCACTGAAAGTAGTTTTGCAAAATGTGTATCTTTATTCTGGTTAATACATTAAGACAAGGAATATCTACTGGGTGACTTTACTATGCAAACACAACATACACGGATAACAATGGAATGGCACTTATAAAGTCATGGGTAAAGTAACAGCCATATATTTATGAAAAGTATCGTACAACAACAAAGTTTACACAAAAGTCTTTAAGAAAATACATACCACAAGTACAATTTGGTTTTATAACACATCCATGTGACTCAACACTGGGAATAGGTATTCATGGAAAGATTGAAAAACAATTCAATCAAGTTCTGAATGAATTTTTCAGTTTGAAAATTTCATTCAGTATAGGGACTAGATTGATGGGGCATTTCTGTAATAAGATTAATGCATCAGATTTAAGTAATATTTATATGTAAATATAGGTTTATAATAAGTTCAGGAGATATAAATGGATTTGAGATATGTAAAAACTCATTAAGTATTTGCACTAGTATCAAAATGTTTTGTAAAAAGCACTTGTAAGAAAACATTCTACAAACAGCCTTATATAAAGTGAAAGGTTAGCTTGATTTTGGCTTGAAGTACAGTTTTTGGTTGTTTATAGGTTTACATCGTACAATACAACTGACAAACCAATACCTATTATTAAATCTGCAATATTTATTTCACAATGATAGATGGAAATTACTTCAATCTTATTTTAATGATGCAGAGCATTCATGACAACGTGCATGTAACCAAATTTCACATCATGATAAACATACACATTAGTTTAACGTACAAACACAATGAGATTTTGGTTACTCCGGCATATGTTTCTCAAATGCCCATAGATTCCATGGGAATAATAAAACATTAACACTAACAGAAATTATAACAAAAAGTGTAAATCTTGTTATATACATATATAAATTTCATGAACTTAATAAGGCCAGACTAAAAAATTTCTTGTTTTAAGTGACATCTATAAAAGGGGTAATGGAATTCATAGAAACTTAAATTCACAGAGTTTCAGCATTTGCACTGAATCACATTTTGTAACATTTTGTGAAATTATAGGAAATAAAAAAAGTACTGTATGATTTACAATAGCCGTGAAAAAATGCAAATCAAAACAATAAATACTCAAAATTGACTCTAGATATGGACAATATTAACCTGAGATTTGTGAGCCATAGACTACAGTTCTATGATAGCTGTGAGCCCTAGCTTATGTATTATAATGCCAGTAGTGAAATCACTTGTCAAAAGAGGCAGTTTTCTAGGCTGTGTCCAAAGGCTTGTGTGCATACAGTATCTTTGTATCATTATCAGTTTAAGATGTTCATTTCTATCAACTGGTTACAATCACTTCAACCAGTTAATGTCTACTGGTCAGAATCTATCACTTGGTTTATTCTCCCATTATTATCACTGATATGTCAATGTCTTCAGTTTGGTCTCTGTCACTTACTTTATATTTACTTGTGTTCACAAGTTATTTTGTCATTATTAATACCAATGCATGCCGGTTTTTACTGATTATAGAATGTAAATAACTTAAAGAAAACCGACTTGGTTCATAACAAGGAAGCCATGGTAAGGATTTTAAGTTTCTCTTTTGTCTGTATTTACCACTGAAGACATGATTGGTGTAATATCCTCCACTTGGCCTCTACTGGAGTACGTAATTTTTACTATTGGTTTGCTATCCAGTTTACATTTGTGAGTGAAAGCTTGTATATACTTGTGTTCTACACATGGGCCCATAAACTTGGTCTCTAACTGTTAACTGGTGGGTTTTAAGAGGTTAATTCCTAACACTTTGGTATGTGCTTGACAGTATTCCTCATATCCTAAGAGCCATTCTTTTTCCTAGCTTCAAAAACAGTATTCATTTCGATAGATTGTTCATTTTGAGGGAAATTTTTAGATGCAGTACTCTGTTGACAATCACGTTTCCCTAAAATGCTAGAAAATTATATCATTCTGTGAAAAGTACTTTATATTGTTTTCACAGCTTGACAGTGTGTGTCAAAGACTGTGCTGGTTATTTAGTCCAAGAACAATGTTTTATAAGTGTTGAAATAACTTCCTTATGCATAATAACTTTATAATATGTTGTGTGATAGCTACAGGTACTTTATAATGTTTAAATATGACTAATGAACATTGAAAATTAATGTAGCAAATTATCATGATTTATCTTATGCTGTTCATACATATTTAAATTTAAAATGTAGTGGGTAGACAACAACCTCTTATGGCAGCACTTTGTCCTAATTTAGGAGAGCTGAAGTGATGTCCAAAATTACCTTGCATCTGCTGTGTTTCAGTTTGACTTACTTTCTGTTGATATGAATACTAAACTCATAGGCTAGATTTAATATTATGATGGTACATACATTTAGGTCCCCCTTTTTGTTTCTTAATCAATTCTCATCTTCACTTTTCTTCCTCTAAAACTTACAAAATTTTTTTCTTCCCTGTCTCATTGAAGCTCTGGCCTCTAAACTGTGGTTCTAAAATATTTTTGTTTTCTTTGCACTTGAAATCTTGTATTTTAACTCATTCTATAAATATTTTTTTGTTCCTTTTTCATCCAAAACTTGCACTTTTATTTGTATTTTCCCAAATTGAAGGCCTGACATTGATGAGGCTTGTCACTGACACCTTTGTGATTATGTGTGGTGGATGTTGATATTTTTATGAGTACTGAAGGAGACCCCATGAAAAAGGGCCTAAGGACAGGAAGATGATAGAGTTTGGGAGTGTGTGAAAGCAAAAAATTGAAGGTAAACATGATCAGGAGTAAGCTGATGAGGTGTAGCAGTGGGATAAGGCAGGATGGTTTAAGTTTAAATGGAGAAGGCTCGAAGAAAATAGGGTGCCATAGGTATTGGGGACGGGATGTAACTGGATGAAACCATGAGGCTGAAGTTAATCATAGGGTGAAAGTGGAAGCTAAGGTTCTGATTACACAAAGAAGTGTATGGAAGGACAGATCAGTGTCTTTTAGGGCAAATATGGGTAATAGCGAAGGTATAGTAGTGATGACAGCATTGTATGAATGGGAGTCATTGGCCTTGAATGGTAAAGAAAGTTAGAACATGGATGTGTTAGAAATGAAATGTCCAAGGACAATGTGTGGCTTAAGGCAGGAAGGTCATATAAAGAATGACAAAGGAAGAAGTTTAGTAACAGGCAGTCTGATTAAAAGAAATGGCTTGGGTTTGCTGAAGTGATTGGGGCATGTGGGAAGAATGAACAAGAAAATAAATTACTACAAGAATTGTCATGGCAGAAGGGTTGGGAGCAAGGGAGAGAGATCAGGGGACAGAAAGGTGGAGTGAAGGAAGCTTTGGGATAGCAAGGCCTAAGGATTCAGGAGGTGTGCATGAATAGAATGAATTGAATGGATTTGATGTATGGGGATCAATGGGGTGTTAGTGGGATGAACTAGGTCACATGAAGTGGTCAAGGTAAATTATGTGGGGTTTGCTTGTGGATATTAGGTGCTGGTTTCAGTACATTATACATGACAGCTAAAGAATGGATGTGTGAAATTGAGTCTGGTTTTCATTTGTGCCTGATGCTATCTTGTTAAGGCAGGAGAAACATTTAGACATTTATTTTATTTTATACCCAGTTTAAAATATGCTTTTATCTTGCCTATGGTCTATAGATCACATTCTGTGGGGCTCGTACAGTACCTAGAAAGTTAGCCACATTCAGCAGGCAGGATCACAGGTCAAAAAGTGTGCTGATGTCTTTTTGTTTAGGTGGTTGGTGGTTGTTTACGAGGTGGTATGGCTGGAAGAGGTGTATTGCTGTTGCAAACATTTGAATGCTGAGAATATTGAGGTGAAATTTTATTATAAGTATTTTTATTTTGTTGTGCAGATGTTGGATATTTATATGTTTGTGATTTACAAGCAGCGAGTGATTGCTTTGAGTACTTTGTTCTATTTGGTTTGCTACTTTGTTATGTTTGCTTTTGACGAGGTGTATGACCAGGCAGGTGAAGTGTAGTTTAATCTGGATTGGATGAACTATTTGTGGGAGATACCAAGGGACACTTATTTCTCTTGTTTAAAACTGGTGTTCTGAGGCATTTAGTTTGTGTCTGGCCCTATTGTCAATGTTTGTGGTATGGTGTGTGAATTTGTGTGCCATATGTGATATCAATATCTTGTGTGGTTGAGTTTTGTTGAGTGGGATTGGTAGGCCCTTCAGGGTTATGGGAGGGTACAGATTGCATTAATGTCTGTCAGGGGTGAAGTGTGGGTGTGCAGTTGTTTCAGATCAAATGTTTTTCATATTTTTTAATCCTGCCCTTGTTTAGAGGTGTGCTTGGCTTGTGCAAATTACTGAGTTGTCTTTCAGAAGATTGTTCTTTCTTTGGGAGAAGGGATGTAGTTAGTCTGGGTTTGAAGTGTTTCATGTGTGAGAGATGTAAATTTTCTTTCTCTTTAGTTGAGTTTGTTTTGAGGTTCTTTTTGTTAAGGAAGTGTTCATTAGTAGTTTGCTGTTTAGTGAATAGATTGGTGATGGTGTATCTTTGAGTTTGGCTTTGGTCCATGGTATCTTTTGATAGTGAATGGTTTTGTCTGCACATGTTTCTTTTCTTTATGAGATCAGCAACATGTAGAAAGAAGCTTGAGTTATATTGTTTTGTTGTCCTTGTGGTATGTGCTTTGTGCTGGCTTGGTTGGTGAAACATGAGATGGCATGGTCTATGGATATGAAATTTTCACTTTTTCTCTCTATATATAGAGGATAAAGATGGTTATGTTTACTGGTATATTAGTCCCAATGGTGTTGCATATCTGCTGGTCACTGGCCTTTTTTAAAAAGTGGAAGAGGCTGGATATGTTGGAAATGTTTGTGAACAATATTTGGTGTGAAGAGGGTTGCTTAAACGGAAAATGATGGAAAGAGAGGTGTGGTAATGTGAGAGAGCGTGTTGAAATGGTGTGGATACAAGAGTGTTAGTGAGGAGAGGCTAACCAAGAAGGTATAAGGTATATATGTCAGAAGTGGAGGGAAGAGGGAGAAGGAGAAGGATGGAGTAAAAGATACTTTAAGTGACTGAAGTTTAAACATACAGGAGGGTGTGAGACATGCATGGAATAAAGTGAATTGGAACAGTATGGTACATGGGGAGTGATGTGCTGTCTACGGGCTTCACGGGGACTATGAAGTGGTCAGGGAAACCACAGAACTGTGAGTTTAAGTTTGGATAGGGGGCTAAGGTTTTGGTGCATCATACTTGACAAACAGAGTGTGGATTTGAGCAAATGAGGCTGTTTCTCTTATGTTCCTGGCACTTTTTTGTTATATGTGAAAAACAAAGTTTGAAAATAAGAATACCTTTCTACCGAGTCCTGATTCAAGAGTATGGTATTATTATGCACTTATTCCATGGAGTGGTATATTTTGTTAATAGTTTTTTAATGTCTCAGTTGTGGAAAATTTCATTTTGATATATCCAACTTTCATTTGTATTGTATTCATGATGCAATGTTTATTAAAGTTTTCAGAATTAATTATTTTACCTGTTAATATCAGAGATGTGCATTTCAAATATGCATCCTTAACAATGACTTGAATGTTTTAACATGGGTAAGTTGCTTTGTACAAATGGTAGTGGGCATTGGTACAATATAAATATGATTTGTGGGAAAGAAAGCTTACAGCCTCCAGTAGATTACTGATCATGCAAGGCTTTACTTATCTTAGAAAAAAATGCTATAAAAGCTTTCATTTCTGGTCTGAAGTTTGTTTTAAATTTGTCCTCTTCAAGATTGAATTTTAAATGGAGGGTTATTAGAAAAGCAGATTATCACATGCAGAGATGTTGTTTACAAAAGTGTCTGTGAATCTGGCCATACAATGAAGGTTCTTTGTTATCATATACATTACAGCAAATGTTTTGTGACTCTCTCAGATAAAAGAAATTTTTTCAAGACAACTTTTTCACCCTCTTCAAGGATACCAGACTACTGTTTTAGTACCATAATAAGCAATCTTCCATACTTCTTGTATCTGAAGGCTGTACAAACTATGATTTATTTATTCCATTAAGACTAACTTTATGTCCATTCTTAAGCCTCAAAAATTCACTTGCTTTAGCACTTTACGTTTCATAATTATAATCATACTTACCATGTTTACTTTACCATGTTTACTTTGATAACTTATTTTGGCTATCATCACCTGAATGTTATTTATTTCTCACCCATTATTCAGTTGTCAACCTTTGTGTATTACTGTATCTTTCTTGATTATGCATTTATGAACTGGCATGAGGAATGTTTGGAGAAGGGTTTGAATTGTATGTGTAGCATATATGTATGTACCCATAGAAAACATACGAGAGTTGAAAGAGAAGCTTTATGGAGTCTTACGAAATGCACTGAGGAGTTCTTACCAAGAGAGTAATGCATATGCATGAGTAGGAAGGGGGAGGAATGAGTGACTTCTAATGAAGACTGATGTTAAAGACATGTGATATCACAGTAGTTGTTTACAGTACTCTCTTTATCTATGGAGTGGTGAGGTAGGTGAATGCAAGGGTCTTAGAGAATGGGATAGGTCTGTGATGGGGTAGGGGCAATGGGAGGCAAATCGGCTGCTATATGCAGGTGACACAGCTCTGGTGGCAGACCCAGAAGCTGTTAAGAGTGTGAGAAAGAAGAAAATTGAAAATATGAACACAGGGTGGTAAAATGCTGTAGAAGGATTTAACAGGATGGTTTAAAATGCAAAGGCCTGAAGGGATTTGAGTGCTCTAGGTACATGGAAGTTTACATGACACTGGTCAGAACCATGGAGGTTGAAGTGAGTTACAGGTCAGGAAAGGGATCAAGGTTCAGGGTGCATTAATGCATAAAAGGAGAATTCACTGTCTTTTAGGGCAAAGATGGGTCTGTTGGAAGGCATAGTAGTTGCAACAATGTTGCATGGATACAAGTCTTGGGCCTTAAATGCCAAAGAAAGGAAGAGGGTAGCTGCATTGGAAATAGAATGCCTGGGGATGGTATGTGATGTGAGGCAGGTTATAATATAATGGATGTTAGTGCAAGAGAGAGGTGTGGTAGTATATGCAGTCTGACTGAGATAGTTGTCCTGGGTGTGCTGAAATGGTTCAGACATAAGGAGAGGATGAGCAAAGAAAGACAGACTAAGAGCTTCAACATGTCAAAATTGGAGGGAGGAAAGGGGAAGCAGAAACTAAGGAGATGGAAGTATGAAGTGCAGGATGTTTTAGAGGTTGGGGGTCTGAACATTAAGGAAATGAGAGGCATACATGGGATAAAATGAACTGAATTGATTTATTTAGGGCAGTGTTGTCATTGGGTCGAACCAGGGCATATGAAACATTCAAGTTAAATCATGGAATAGTCTGTGGCATTTAGCTGTGGGTTATGTGCTCTTGTTTCATTACATTATACACGAAACTAAAGAGTGGTTGTGTGCTAATGACGCCACTATATGTTTGTTTGTGATGCTACTTCACCGAGAAGCATTTTGGTACAAAGAAAAGAATTCACAAAAGTGTCCTCATTTCACAGTCCTTAGTTTGTCCTTCGTTTCACCTTCGTTTCAGTACAGCTCCCTTTTCTATCAAATACTCTCATATTTTCTTAGTTCACAAAGTCAAAACTTGTTTGTACTCATAATTTATGTATTCAAAGAAATTTGGAGCTCTTTCTCTCACCTCTTTCTTTTCAGAGCAGAATAGTGGTTCTCTCATTCACTCACCCATGAAACCTCTGTGCTTCCTGAACACTGCCTTACTATAGTGAAGTGGACACCATGTATAATAGTAAAAGGATCAACAGGTGTTCATAGACTTGAGTATTGAGTATTGAATCTAATCATCTGAAAGCTAAGCATAATCACTAGGAAGTCTTGCACACAGGGTGTTCATGCTAAATTGTAACTAACATTATGGTCTTTAACAATCATGGGAAGGCAATTTTCCTTTTAAGCAAGAAGGGTTAGCTGAATACAGGAGTAAAGCATGCCAAAAATAATAACACTGCCAATCCTGCCTGGCCTTGATACTGAACCCATGTCTCATAACTTGTGAATACAGAGCAGTATCCATATTTTCCAGATTAATGCTCTGTATATCGTATTAGACTGACTAATGCAATATCAGACTAGAGGACAGAGATTTTTTAAAAGGAAAGAGAATGAAGTTAGGTAAGCAGAGTAGTGGAATAGGTGGTATGCTGTGGCTGAAAGATGAATCTCGGCAGCCACTCAGCTGTGAATGCATAATGGCATCTTTTTGAAGGCAGATAATAGTTACTTATGCCCAAATCCTATACACATTACAAAAAACATTATAAATACAGATGGAACATTGTAACTAGGAGATGAAGTTTCTGTGATGCTTTCAATGATGACAGTAATAAAAAAAAACTGTTCAGCCAGTAGAGAAACTATTTTCTGTGCTGAACAGAAGATAATTCCTCTACCAATGTAGTTTTTAACCAAGTGAACATTCTCACATAAAGTTTATCTGGACTTATCCTTACTGAGACAGCATGCTTCCCAATGTGTCAAGAATTTTTATTAAATACTTAAAACGTATTTACATTTAAGATTAGGTACTAGTGACCCATAGGGCCATTTTTTTTGACAACATGATAGCATTTTGTCTCCATTACCTACATATCATGAAGTTGGTTGTACAAGGAACTAACCTTTACCAGCATACCACTGTCTGTGAAAATTATCATAATCATAACACTACTTCCATTACAGGAAAGTCCTGGCAAACTGGAAGCAGAATCACAGGTGCTAATGCTTGCTTGTGGCAGGTAATTTCACCCGTACTACAACATTTACTTTTATCAGTATCTTTATAGCTGTTCGTGTGCCATTACCATGCTTAGGTGAATGGACCTTGCTAAGAACATGAAGATTTGCATAGATGATACCTTATAGACTTACATTGCACATATGTATTATGTCCATTATAAACTGCTAGCAGTCACTTATTTCTTTAAATCACTTTTAATACCGGTACTTTTCAACTGCAGTTGTGTCACTGACTATCAAAAATGTATGTCATCTGTTAAACACCACTAAATATCCATTTGTATTCTCTAAACATTTACCGATTTTAGAGTAAACAAAAGATCTTGCACAGAGTGTATTCTTCTCTCAGCTGGAGTGTTTGGCTCCGAGCTGTGATATGAGATTCTCTCTCCTGCTGCCCGTCTTCCACCTGCACTTCGACCTTGATCCAGAGAAACCATTTCAGCATCTGGGGTGGGTGTATCTTCAGTAATCTCTTCAGCACTAGCGTTGGAAGAGGAAAGGACTTGGCGGAGGGGCAATGATAGATTTGCTCTGGAAGGCCTTGTGGAAGTTGGAACGGTGGGTGCAGAGGTGTCAGCCACAGAGGGACCCGTGTGGACAATGGCTTCAGTAAGAGTTACATTTCCATTTAAGTCTGATGCATCTGGCAGGCGAGGTGGTGCCTCCTGCTGGGGTTCTGCAGATGCTGAAGATACTGGTGTAGCTGCAGAATCAGTATCACAACCTGGGAGTGTCTCATAGCAGTGTTCAGTCTCTACTTCCCCATCTGGACGATCACTTGATGGAAGAGGATCATTGTCATTAACTCGAGTTCTCCCTCCTGGATGTATGTGATGTATGTGATGTAAGTGATGCAAAGGGTGGAGAGGATGGAGTTGTCTGATAGAATGGAGGGTTAAATTGTGGTTAAATGTTGACTGGGGTGTTGATGGAGTGTTATCTCTCTGACTTGGTGAAGAAGGAGAAGGACCAGAAGTGTTTGGTGTGTAACATGAGTATGCATCTGTGTCAGTTATCATTGGAGATGCACTTGACATGTCCGTTAGAGGCGATACAACACTATAGGTATTTTCAGTTTCTGCAGCAAGACTGTGATCCGAAGAAGAAGTATGAACAATCATTGTGTCATCAGATGCATGATGGGAACTATCATCATCCTTCTCACGAACTTGTTCATATGTATGGTTCAAAGAAGCATCTAATACTTCTTTATCACTTGGAGATGGGGTGTTCTGACTTGCAGAACTGGTTGGTTCTGAGTAGTATAGCATTTCATCCCCATCTTGCCTGACTGATATACATGATGAGACATCAGCAAAATACAGTTCAGATTCCTGTTCCACTTTTCCACTTGTATAAACGACTTTCGGATCACTAATACTCTTAATGTGCTTACTGCGATATGACTCACGTGGCACATCTGCTTGGGGTTGGAATTTATCAAGAGGTGCAATGTCCTTTCCATCACAAAATAATACCTCCAGAGGTTCATCGTGTTTGTGCTCATTTACATCTCCAAGTGACTTGACGTGGCCTAAAGGGAGCCTTCTGGTACGGTGCCTGGAGGGAAGCGAACTGGATCCTCCCAAGGTTCCACTTTGCTCAGCAGTCCCTCCCTTATGACAGCTCCGTGTTACACGCTGGTTCTGAGAAGGTGAGCTCAGCATTTCAGAATCATCGCTAGGAGACGAGAGTGTGTGACTTGTGGGACTGGCAGGACCATGCATGAGGTCAGCCAGTGTGGCAGGGCGGTGTGCTGGTGATGATCGCATGGCCTGAGTTACTAACCCTTGCAAAGCTGTTGGTGAAGTGGGTGAATTTGGGTGATGATGTGGAGACATCTGCATCGCTAAGTTTTCTGAGGATGTTGGTTGAGAGTATGGGGGAGGAGGACCCCACATATACCGTGGAAAGGCCTCTTGGTAAGCCATAGGTGGCAGGTAGGCCTCAGTGAAGGGTGGTGGATAGCGGGGTAGCTGCAGCACTACCCCAGGATCAGACAGTGGGCGGCGGTTGTGATGGGTAGTGGGATGCTGCCGACGTAGGCCCAGGCGACTTTCCAAACCACGTGGAAGGAATGGCCGTAGCAGGACACCAGTGGTTTGTGCTCTAGTATCTTCACTGTGAGGAGGTAAAAATTATTGTAGTATTATCATGCTAAATAATACCTGATAATTTAATGCCCTATGTGATACTAATAATTCTGCTTGCAGTGCAAATAATGGTAGTATTGTTGGAAAATCTTTCATACTTTTATACTTGTTTGCATTTTCCTGTACTAGCAAGGTAGAACCAAGAACAGATGAATGAAAAGGTCACATTCTTTCTCTAGCTGTCATCTGTAATGCACATAAAGAACAGCCCCCTATCCACAACCAAGTCTCATAGACCTTTCCATAGATTCCCCAGGCTGCTCATATACCCTGGTTGAGTCCACTGAAGCATGTCTTCCCCTGTATACCACATCGCTCCAATTCACCCTAACCTTTACACTCCCTCCACTGTCCTGTATATTCAGACCCTGAGCCCTCAAAATCTTATTCACTCCATCCTCCCATCTCCAACTTGGTTTTCCCCATCTTGTCCCCCTCTACTTCTGATGCATATATCCTCTTAGTTTTATAATATTTGCAGGAATATATTTTTCAGTATCCAATGTCTAGCTTTTCATTTGCCTGCTTTTTATGTCAAGACCCTCAATCCATCTGTCATCTCATTAGCCTTTAGTTATCTGTCATGTCACCATCCATTCCTCTCATGATAGTGACCCTGCCTTCTATCAAGTCAAATGCCTTCACCTTTCTCTGTCAACGGCATCCATCCTTCTCTGTCGACATCATCAATCCCTCTCTCATGTTAATATCCTCCACCCTTCTCCGTCAACATCCTTCACCCTTCTCTTTCATGTTAACACCCTCCACCCATCTGTCATGTTAACATCATCCACCCTTCTCCATCAACATCCTTCACCTTTGTCAGTGTTAACATCCTCCACCCACCTGCTTCATGTCAGCATCTTCAAACCCTCTCTCTCTTGCTCACGTCAGTACCCTCCGCCCACCATCTTAATGACAACATCCTCTGCTTATGTCTTGTCAGGTGCATTCCTTCGTCTGCGATCCTCTCACCATCCACTGTATACTTTTGCATGCTCCCTCTCCTCTGTATCATGTCAAGAATATCTGCCTACCTCTTGTCACATTTGCCCTCTCTTCCATACCTGTCACCCCAGCAGCCTTTACTGACCTTTCGTTACACCAGCAACCTCTCTGGCCATTTCCACCATACCCACTGCAATACCTCTGACTGTTATCTCCCGTGGTGGCTGTGGTTGACTCCCCTGGGGTTGTTGCCTGCTGCTGCTGTTGCTGCTGCTGCTGTTGCTGTTGCTGTTGGGCTGCGGCTGCTGCTGCTGCGGCGGCGGCGGTGTGGGCGCCCCAGCCACTGCCCCAGGGGAGCCAAAGTGGTCCCTGACCCTGGGGTGAGGCAGTGCCCAGTAACACAGAACGAGATGCGCTGGACGAGTCCTCTGCTCCCGGTGGATAGAACTGTCCTCCCGCCCAGTACCTGCATAACACACTCGTTATTTACATTAGGGAAATATTCTTGAAAACTTACGTATCCTGGAATAATTAAACTTAATGATAAAAGACGAAACATCTTTTAATTTTCATAATATCAAAGGTTTTCTTAAAAGATACAAAGTTTTACAAAGTGGGTAAGCTTAGTGTGTGTGCTAGAGGGAGTGTTTTGCATCAGTACTGCTACGCATGTTCACATCATATTTATCTATTTATAACTGCCCAAGGACCACATTTATAGGAGCTCGTGAACTCGGGATGTGCTACTTGCGGCGGCAGAGAAATTCTCGCTGGAGTCA
>JAUUDW010199776.1:0-11052 GCA_032361385.1 Panulirus guttatus | reverse complement strand
GTGGCGGGGGAGGATGGCAGTCCCGGGAGGAGCGGAGGGTTGGGTGTGGAGGCTGTCCCGGGTTATTGATGACCTGTCACGGCCGTCCACCTCGCACCGAAACGTGACGAGCCTGGAGCCTGCTGATGCAGGAGCGTGGTGACGCAAGAGCATAGTAAGGTTGGAGAAAGGTGAGGGATGAGCGTGGTGAGGCTAAGTCATGGTAGCACTGGAGCATGGTATCGTCAGAGCGTGAATATGGAACATTGCGGGGCTGGAAGTTGGTAAGAATGGAGAATGTTACGCTGGAGCATGAGGGGGAACTGGAGCGTGGTGAGAATAGAGCATGGCGGTGCCTGGATTGTGGTGACCTTCGAGCATGGTAAGGTTGGAGCATTGTGGGGCTTGATTACGGTTGGCCTGGAACATGGAACTTGATGAAGCTGGAAATTGGTGAACCTGAAGCATAGTTGGATAAAAGGATGGTGAAGCCAGAGTGTGGCGAAGCTGTAGCATAGTGAGGTTGAAATGTGGTGAGCCTGCATCGTGAGGATAGTGAGCCTGGAGCATGGTAAAGGTGGTGAGCCGGAATCAAGTTAAGGCAGGAGAATGACGAACCTTGAGCGTGATGATCCTAAGGCATGACGAGGTAAGGATGGACCGTGGTGGCAGCATGGTGAGACTGGAGCATAGTGAAGCTGGACAAGGTGAGGCTGGAGCATAGTGAGGGTGGTGCGTGAGGAGGCCAGAGAATGGTTCAGCTGGAGCACGGTGATCCTGGAACATGGTGAGGCTCCGGCGTGGTAAGGCTCGAGGTTGGAACTTAGTGAGCCTGGAGCATGGAGCTTGATGAAGCTGGAGCAAAATGAGTCTGGATAGTCGTGAAGCAGGAGCATTATGAGGCTGGCGCGTAGTTATCCAGGAACATGGAGAGTCTGGAGCATATTGGGTTTGAAGCTTGATGAGGTTGGAGCATGGCAAGACTGGAATATGGAAGGGCTGGAGCATAGTCCACCGTAACCGTTCATGTGGAAGAAGTCCTTCAAACTAATAACGAGAATAATTTCTCTGGAAAATGTTGATCTGAGAAACTTTACGATACGCCTTCTGCTTCTTAGGCATAAGTGGCTGGTGGTGATGGTGAAATGTTGATAGTGTTGGTGAGTGTGGTGATGATGGTGATGGCGATGGTGATAATGGAGAATTGTTGGTAGTACTGAAGGGTGCGGTGATTATGATGGTAATTGTGGCAGGGTTCGTGTTGGTTTTGGTTGATGCGGTGATGGTTATGATACTTGTGGTAGTAATAATGTTTATGAGTGCGGTGATGGTGGTATTGGTGAGTACGGTGATGGTGATGGTGATTGTGGTAGTAGAGGTGGGTGCCGTGATGGTGATGATGAGTGGTAGTAGAGGGTGTAAGGATATTGGTGGCGAAACCGATGGTAATGGTGGTGATAGTGGTAATGGTGATGATTGTGATGATGTTGCTGGTGGGTATAGTGATGTTTGTTTTGGAGATGAACTTCGTGATGTTTGAAATGGCGGTGGTGATGACGCTGGAAGGTGTGTTGGTGATGATGGTGTTGGAGATAGTAATGATGAATTTGTGTCTGTTGAGGTTCGTGATGGTGGTGTTGGTGCTGATTTTGGCCATGGTGTTGGTGATAGCGCTGATGTTGGTGGGAATTGTTTTGGTTTTGGTTGTGCTGATGTTGGTGGTGGTGATTGTAGTGGGGAGAGTTTTGATAATTTTAGTGGTGACAGTGCTGGTGACAGTGTTGGTGGGGTTGGTAGGGACAGCAGATGGTGGTGGTGATGCTAATGGTGGTAAAAGCGGGAGCGATGGTGGTAGTGATGATGGTAATGGCCCTCGAGATGGTAGTGATGACATCGGTAGTGTTGGTTGTTGGTGTTGGTATTGGTAGGGATAATGACAGTAGTATTGGTGAATACGGGGTCATCGTTTCTGGTCTTAGTGAGCGATATTGCTGGTGAAGATGGTAGTGATTGGGGTTGTGGTTCTGATGCTGGTGATGGTGGTGGTGTCGATGGAGATGATGATGGGTGTAATGTTACTGAATGTGTGCATGACTGTAGTTTTGACTTTGGTGATTTGTGTTGCAGGACGCGGTGCTTGGTGACGATGGTGATGGTGGTATAAGTGGTGTTGTTAGCGTTGGTGAATGTGGTTTTAGTAATGGTGAAGATGGTGGTCATAGAGTTAATTAATCAGTTGGTGACCGCTGTGTTGTTATGGTGCTCATGGTGGTGTAGTGATTGTGATACTATTGGTAGAGTTTAATGTAGTAATGATGGTGATACCATAGTTAGTGCTGGATGTTGTTCTGATGGTGATAGTGCCGGTGGTTTTAGAAGAGGTGGTGATAGTACTGGTGGTATTGGAAGGGATGATGATAGTGCTGGTGGTATTAGAAGAGATGGTGATTGCTGGTGGTGTTGGAAGGGATGGTGATAGTGCTAGTGGTATAGGAAGGGTTGGTGATAGTGCTGGTGATGTTGGAAGGGATGATGATAGTGCTAGTGGTGTTGGAAGAGATGGTGATAGTTCTGGTGGTGTTTGAAGGGATTATGATAGTACTGGTGGTGTTAGAAGAGATGGTGATATGCTGGTGGTGTTGGAAGAGATGATGATAGTGCTGGTGGTGTTAGAAGAGATGGTGATATACTGGTGGTGTTGGAAGGGATGGTTATAGTGCTAGTGATGTTTGAAAGGATGGTGATAGTACTGTTGGTGTTGGAAGGGATGGTGGTAGTACTGATGGCTCTTGGAAGGGATGGTGATAGTACTGGTGGTGTTGGAAGAGACGATGATAGTACTGGTGATGTTGGAAGGGATAGTGATGGTGCTGGTGGTGGTAGAAGAGATGGTGATATGCTGATAGTGTTGGAAGGGATGATGATAAAGCTAGTGGTGTTGAAAGGGATGGTGATAGTGCTAGTGGTGTTAGAAGAGATGGTGATAGTACTGGTGGTGTTGGAAGGGATAGTAGTAGCACTGGTGGTTCTTGGAAGTGATGTTGATAGTACTGGTGGTGTTGGAAGAGACGATGATAGTACTGGTGATGTTGGAAGGGATGGTGATAGTGCTAATGGTGCTAGAAGAGGTGGTGATATGCTGGTGGTGTTGGAAGGGATGGTGATAGTGCTAGTGGTGTTGAAAGGGATGGTGATAGTGCTGGTGGTGTTGGAAGGGATGGTGATATTACTGGTGATGTTGGAAGGGATTGTGATCGCGCTGGTGGTGTTGGGAGGGATGGTGATAGTACTTGTGGTGTTGGAAGAGACGATGATAGTACTCGTGATGTTGGAAGGGATAGTGATAGTGCTGGTGGTGGCAGAAGAGATGGTGATATGCTGGTGGTGTTGGAAGGGATGATGATAGTGCTAGTGGTGTTGAAAGGGATGGTGATCGTGCTGGTGGTGTTGGAAGGGATGGTGATAGTGCTGGTGGTGTTAGAAGAGATGGTGATAGTGCTGGTGGTGTTGGAAGGGTTGGTAATAGTGCTGGTGGTGTTGAAAGAGATGGTGATAGTACTGGTGGTGTTGGAAGGGATGGTGATAGTGCTGGTGGTGTTGGAAGGGTTGGTGGTGTTGGAAGGAGGTGACAATGATGGTAGGTCGTCCAGAACTGGGCAGAACCTCAGGGTATAGGGAAGGTTTCCCAGGTGAGGGTGGAGGCGAGACGAGTTTAGGAAATGAGTAAAAAGTAATGAGAATAAAACATACGCCGGGTAATTTATGATTTTTACTACCTTGGACGGGTTCTGACACAGACCAAATCCAAAAACTGTCATAAAATAGTTCACAATTTTTTTACGATTGGGGAATGAAACAGTTGAGCAGCTGAGCATTTTATTGAATGTAATGAATTGTTAGTGTCGAAATTATGTGCCATTAACAGTAACGAGGTTATCGCTACCCCTAAAAGTGCCAGTGTGGGGAGGTTCGGATGGAGGTTGTAGGTGGCAACTTAGTACGTGGAACACTGGGAGGCGATGGTGGTGGGCACTGTGCTCCACAGGGGCCAATGTACTGGGGAGAGAACTGATCCTATGGCACCAGGAAGATATCGCAGGTGTGGCCGCAATTCTAGGTGTGAAGCTGATGCTATTGGCACTCCAGGTCTCACAAGGCAGTAACAAACTGTGAACCATCAGTTACATTACGGATCTAATGACAGACCACCACAGCTACTAAGAGACCATACAATTCGACCAACCTGTACTTCACACATGTAGTAATTCGACCACTCGATTAAGGTTTCACCGATACAATATTCTAACCACTTGTTGCTTCCCACATACAGTAGCCAGACCATTCGCTACCACCAAGATACAGCAGCATCAGCCCGGAAGGCCGCAGTCACTCATAGAAATATGTTGGAAGATCAGAGGACCGCCCCCACCTGGTAATGGTTTACTCTGGCCTCACATTCACTGCCGGCCCCAGGCGGCCTCCTTCACTCTCTGATACAAACGTTTTCCTTCTCTTTTCCCCCCTTGCATTTCAAACTGGTTTCTGCTTCATTGTTAGCCTCATCCTGGATAACCGCGCCTCGTGTGCTCTCATTGCTTAGAGGACAGGTGGTGTATGTGGGGGGCACATATACATATGGTGTGTATGTGTTAACAGACTAAGCCTGTAAGTGGTAAGACAACGAGCGAGAAGTCGCCTTCGATGAGATTCTATTAATGTCAGCTGATAGAAAAGATAAAGCGTCGTCGAGGACCTTTTCTTCTCAAAGGAGCCTAACTTACTCTGTTTCCACGTGGAGCGCAGTCTCGAAGCTGCAGTAACCCTATAAAAGGAGTCCTGAAGTTAGAAACTAGGTTTGTGTGTGTGATTCTGTGCAACGCTCGCCCGCCTGCCTTGCGTTATTCACGACCCACGAGGATCACAATACAGTAAATATTTCACCAGCGTACGTCCGTCAGTCTCCTCCGGCTACTGATGCAGTATGATCTGGGGAGCTGCCCTCCCCACTGAACTCCCCTGGCTTACAGACCAGCAGCGAGGAGTCTGATGGCGTAATGCATGCTACAATATGGGGCCCACCGTCCTGAAGGAGGGGGGGGGGGCATGTCACCGTTTAGGGAGGCGAGGCGGTCCGTCTTGTGGAAGGAGTGTGGTGTGGGTGCTGCATATCACAATTTGGGGAGGCGAGGCGGTCCATCATGTAGCAGGAGTGTGGTGTGTGGGTGCGGAAGGTGATGTAAAGTACACTATAAACAGCAAAGGCACGGAAGAGAAAAGAGAGAAGTTGCACAACGCAGTTCAGGTTAATGTTTCCAGGTAAGATTAATCAGAGCGACGCCAAAGGAAGGTATACATTTAGTCCCTCCTCCTTACATGGGTAAGACCCACGGCAGGAGGTGAAGAGTGTGGGTCGTGGGACGTTGGTGATGGTTGTCTTGTGTTTATCAAGGAGCAACCAGAGGTGTTAGTGGTTGATACGGCGGATACCCTGGGTAGTGTCCCGAATGGTAGGTACCCCAGGTGCCACTCTTGATACACTAGGTGCTCCGACTGCTGTGCAAGCCCTGGATGGTGCCCGGCTGCCCTGGCTGCTCTTGACGCCCTATGTGTCCCGGTTGTCTCCGAGGTTTCCTGGATGTACAAGTTAACCTAGGCTTGGAAGACGTGGCTGACAATATTCTGCTTATATGATATACAGCCATAAAAGGGCATTATGCCTGACTTATACTGACAACTGTGATGGCCCGAGCCACTATTACTGAGGATTTTCATCCCATACTGACTTGAAGGATGTTTATCATGCTACCGACGTGAACACCAACACAGTAGTGATGTTGTATGCGAATGTTGCTGTTACTGCAGGACGTAATCTGTGTTGTTATATTTATATGTAATTTTCGGCGTTTGGTGGCTTTAGCTTTCATTAGCAGGGTTTGTAGATCACAGATATGTTGAATTGTGTTGGGTTTATTTTTTTGTATTATTAGAGAGAGAAAGAGAGTGTGCGTCTGCTGGTATTGTAGCGTAAGGTGTATGTGTGTGTATGTAATGCGTATGAGTAAGAGAGGTAGTGAGAATGGTCAATATGACTAGCTCCTGACGGAGACAAAATCGTCGCTGATGTGTTGACCAGCAGTGTGAGCGTGATCCATGGTCAACAAGCCTGTTTGTTACTGACACAGGCACGGTTATCATTGATCTGTTGGCCAAGTCTCTGGTCATGATTCATGATCAACAGTGTTGTTCCTAAGGGCACAAACACGCCACCTGTCCACGGCCCTAGTTATTAACGATCGCTGCCAAATGTGCTTATGGGCAAAGCATCCACGAGAGATGTGACGTCAGGGGCTCGAAGCTTGACAAGGTCAGGGCGTGACTAATAACGTGAAGTAGATTTTGCACTGTACTGAGCAGGGAGTGCCAGAGGAGGATAGTGAACATGGAGCAGTGTTATATGGAGCATGGCTAGCAAGGGGCTTTTCTGTCCCTAGCATGACCAGCTGGGGTATTAGAGTCCTGAGTATGGCCAGGAAGGGACATTACAGTCCGGAGCGTGGTTAGCAAGGGGCATTAGAGTCCGGAGCATAAATAGTAAGAGGCAATACAGTCTGTAGCATGGCCAGGTCGGTGACAATACTATCCGGAGCATAACTAGCAGGGAAAATTTCAGTCTAGAGCATAACTAGCCAAGGATAATCATTGCTTACAAGAGACGTAACTGCCTGGAGCATAACTAGCTAAGGAATGGTAAACTGCCCAGCTCAGTCAGCAAGAGGCAGTAGAGTCAAAGACCTGGCCATTAGGAGACAGTAGAGTCAAAGAATTGGCCAACATGAGGCAGTAGAGTAAAAAACTTGGCCATCAAGGGAGAGTAGAGTCTGGAATATGGTTAGTGAGGGGCATTAGGGACCTGGAATTGGCTCACGATGGGTAACTGTGTGGGTCTTGCTTAACACTGCTGATCCGTCAGCGTATGACGACACCTAGTTAAGTGTTAAAGAAAGGAAATCGCCGATTAGACGGACATGCGTTCTTTGTTGTGTGTGTGTGTGTGTGTGGTGTGTGTGTGTGTGTGTGTGCTTGTGTGTGTGTGTGTGTGTATCTGTGTCTGTGTCTGTGTGTCTGTGTGTCTGTGTCTGTGTCTCTGTGAGTGTGTCTGGGTGTTCACCAACAAGATCATATAATTCCATTGACTAGATATTGGAAATTCACTTATACACCAACTCACACACACAGTCTTCATACCTCACATTCCGACAACTGTCTGCTGTAAAAAGGCACAGTACACCATCATTTGGTAACTCGACGCCTTTTTACAAACAAATAACTATTCATTATAATTTCCTTCATACAGTTCCTCCTCCTGAGCCTGGTGGTAACGGCTGCCACTGGGGCCCCACAGTATGGAGACGACAGTGACGAGGTAAGCAACACCTTACACTCTTCTCTCTCATGATCCCAGAGATTCAATAAGTATTTGTTTTATTGAATGCATAAGCGATTAAATTTAACGATATTTCTAATGAAGCAATTTTTACTCCCTGCATTTGAAGTTCTTTTCTTTCTTTCTCACTCATCTCTTTATATCAGAGATAATATATTCGACGTTATGATTCCAGGTGATAAGATCAGCATTATTGCAATACTCTCACTGACGTCTCTCTCTTCCAGCAACCGACGCCTTACGACTTCGCGTACGGTGTGAACGTTCCAGACACGGGCGACGCCAAGGAACACAAGGAGTCCGTCTCCCCGTCAGGACGGACCGAGGGCGAGTACCGATGGCGCCAGCCTAATGGACTATACATGTGAGCATCCCCTGACTATAACGTGTTCATGTTAGTGTGGACATTAAGTCCATAATATCTTATTGTAAATGATTTTCATATTTACAACCTACTTATGGTAGAGAGAGTTCAAGCCCGCAGTCTCCTCACGTATGTAGCCAAAGCCAAAGTGAATTCAATTGAGCATTCTTACTCAGGTAGCTCCTCAAACAAGGAAATACCGGTGAAAATTGTCCTTAGATGTCTATAAACCTTGAGTTTTGAAGAGCAAGTCCTCATTTTCATCAGGAGAAAAGGAGAAAATGTACAGATTTTCCACGTACGATCACAGTAATTTCTAATGATGGTTTCATACCAGCAAAAGTTTAATGAATCTTCTCTCTCCTCTAATGAATTTTGTTGAATTCATTTTTTCTTTCAAGAAACTGTAAATCTCTCAACAGTTTCCACAGTAGGTTCGCCCATGATCTCCCACTAAGCAAGCTAGTCGTACACTTCAGTGACGTCGATGCTCTTTTAACACAGCATTCACAGTATCTTGACAAAATCGAATTACATAGAGACCTTAACCAAGTGGACTAAACTTGATTGAAATCATGTCCAATTCACTACTTTCCTTTGCTACAGGAATCGAATACTTCGCAATATAAGCTTTCATCTTCGTGCCAAGAATTCATCAAGATATACATATCAACTACCGGTTATCTCTCGACTGTACTTTACAAATACTTTGCTTCTCCTCCTTCATGTTTCTCCAACCACCCATTTTTACAAATCCTTTGCTTCTCCTCCTTCATGTCTCTCCAACCACCCATTTTTAGCTTAAGCTCATGATTATTCTCTTTGCTGGTGGAATATATTAATGTCCTTACTTGTAGTCTATGTGCTATGTTAACCATAGTTCAAGCATTTATGCAAACTCCATGATTATGCTTCTTATCTAGGTTTTAAGAATCCATATATATACTCGAATGAAGGCAGCTCTTCTTATATTCATATATGTAACCAAACGGTCTGGCTCCCATCTGCTGATCTGAACCATGTTTTCTGACCCCTCTAGGGTGGTGCGATACATTATAGATGGCGACTCCGGCTTTCAAGCTGACGTGAACGAGGAAGCTGGCACAGAAATAGCAAATTACTACACTAACACCCTCAGCCAGCAGAGTTCCACGGGACCTGTGGTATCCCAAGGCTTTGCCAAGAGTTTCGACGTCGGCCGATCCGCCGTCAACGTAATCGCTACCCCTCAGCCATCTTTCACGCCTTCCCACACCTTCACCGGCCAATCCTTCAGCAACGTGATCGACGGAGGTATTATCGACGGTGGTATCATTGACGGTGGTATTATTGACGGCGGCATCATTGACGGAGGATTCATTGATGACATCTTCGAAAACGACTCGGCATCATACCTAAAATACAGTGAATAATCGTCCTAATTACCAAATGTTATCCTGGACGGATATGTTGTCTGCCAAAACCTGATTTTCCTACCTAAGAAAGTTGTCCAGAACCATATACCCTGTGGGGACGTCTAGACTCAGTGTCTTTGCCTCTTTGTCTAAGCAAACGACGTCATTATACTTAGGAGTTTGTCCTTGAGTTCATTAAAAGGATAACTTTCGCATTGGGAACTTCCTTTCTTAGTCTCATTTTCTCTATGATGATGAATCCTCCTGATGATCCCAGACATACTCACAAAACATTAGCTTTATGTTATTACAAATAAATCATTGAATATCAACTTTTATTTTAAGCACTCCTACCCGACCTATGTTCTTTATCATTCCAATCATGGAAATAATATCAGCGATCATATAACGCCACATATAATAATCAATGCTAATCTTTGTCCACTCCAAAGTCGATAAAGAATATAAACAATTGTTCCCGGATGGATAAATCATCCTAGAAAAGGGACGTGATTTCTGCCCGTATCAACATCGGGTATGACTTTGCTTGGGAAACCAGTATCCCCGCCTCCCCCGAGGAACGCACTTGCCATTATGCAAGAGACCCTACCGCCGAATCATTGTCCACTTCTTCCGTGACGCCTACTGGACCACCATTCCACGACCCACCGACGGAGACACGATGACCCTCCCCATACTGGCAAGAAATTATGTTAATAATGTTGATGCTGTGTTAAAGGAATAACCTCACTTCCTTAGGCTTTAGTAAGCCCGTTTGTTATATCAATATGTACTCGCGACACTTGCCAGATACTTCTGGTATCATTGTACAGGGGTACCTAGAGACAGCAGTAGGATCCCGATTCCTCCATCAAGGAATAAAGTATTGAAACTGAAACTGTGTCTGTCTGTCTATCTGCACGCACGCAGAGGACGCTGCCAGACACACTAGTAGTAATGGATACAAACTCGTGGGCAAAACGTTTAGCCTCGAACGAGGCGAAGTACTTTTTCTTCAACAGGATTGTTAACATATGGAACGATTTGCCATTTAGAGTGGTTAAAGCAATACTACAAATACCTTTAAGAATAGACCTGACATATATTTCACTTAGAGTCCATCATTTTCTTTATTCAAATGCGCCTCCTTTAATTTTACTGACAATTTGCAGGCTATTCTCTTTGAATTATATGTATACCTTCTAACTTTTGCCACACTGATCTGTAGGTTTCTCATATCTTCAACTATCACAAACTGCCTCGAAAGAACCTAACAAGCTTTTGTTGTTTGAATTCCTTTGTATTCTTTGAATTTGTGAATCTAATACCCTAGATACGAAAAGAAAATTGTCATGGCAACCACCATACACAGTTGATAATATTTCCTCTTTCGCTTCGCAAAATAGAAATTGGTTGTGATAACCAAGGAGGAACTAGTGGTTGTGGTGGTGAGGGAGGGCGTGGTGGCCGTGTAGAGGGGAATGGTGGTAGTGAAGGAGGGCGTGGTGGCCGTGTAGAGAGTGAATGGTGGTGGTGAGGGACAGTGAGGTAGCAGGAGACGGAGGATTTGGTGGCTAGGGATGGTTTGGTGGTGGCTAGGGAGGATGTGGTGACTAGGGAGGGAATTTTTGGTGATAGTAAGGGAAGATATGGTATCAAGTGAGGGAGGGAGCGGTGGTGATAAGTGAAGGTGAGGCAGCCAGGGTGGGAGGGCAGGTTGTTGGTCAAGGACTAACCCTTGGCACAAGCTAGCCCACAAGGGCCCTGAGGTTCAAAATCTTCTAGTTACCTAAGAAATGATGCGTTTATCAGCATTATAAAAGGATGATCAGTCTGTCTGTCTGTCTGTCTGTCTCTCTGCCCAAAAGCGA
>JAUUDW010199665.1:1469-14421 GCA_032361385.1 Panulirus guttatus | reverse complement strand
ATCTTCTTTGTCAACCTTTCCTCACTCATTCGTTCCATATGCCCAAACCATTTCAACACACCCTCTTCTGCTCTCTCAACCCTTAAATTCATAGTATCTTGTGGAGTTTGCATTACACTTAAATTGTTGCTAACTTGATTTTCTTACTATTTTACCATACAATTTCTCCTTTAAGGAATTCTCTCCTTTTGTTTTGGGGTTGCCTTTACCCTTTTCACCACGTCGATAATTTTTCCATATCTGAATGTTTGTCTGAGGTCTTCTTTGGTTGCTGCTTAACAAATGCTTTGGTCATCACTAACCTTGCTCAAAAATGTTTGTCCCAACTGCCACCAGGAAATTCATGTTTTTGTTGAGTTCATCTTCTCTCTAAATCATTGTTAAGTTTACTTCTGTTCATCTGGAAAGCATGGTACATAGTACCTGCTGTATGGTCTTCCTCGGTAGCTATCAAGGCACAGATGGAGGGGTAGGGGCCCCTCCCAGGGAATGTTTTACCATGGAGGTAGTCTACTGTCACTGCATGTCCAGTTGGTCTCTCCCATTGGCTCTAACATGCTCACCTATGAAAAGGGACTGGATCTTGCAGGGCAGATCATCACATCAATAAACTCAGTGTGAACCTGCAGACAATACCTGTCAGTGAATCAACCAGCAATCCTTGTTACTGGACTCACTAACAGACCCCGTCTGATCCACCTACAATCCCTGTCACAGAACCTGACAACAAACCCTCTGAATATCTATCTATCTATATCTCTGATGACCAGCCCCTCTAAAATCTTCCAAAAAGGGGGTGGCTACAGCAAAAGAGTCTCCTCTTATCTCTGTTTTTACATGCCTCCCTCGCATATGGCATTCCATTACTTCTTTTACCATTTCTCCCCCTCCAGTACTCTTCCTCTCTATTTCCCCATGTCACAGGTGGTCTTCCTCTTACACCAACCCCATTAATCTTACTGTCTACACTCTCCTTGTAAACTCCTTGTCTTGTATTCTTTCCACATGCTCAAACCACCTCAAAGTATTACCTTTCACCCAATCTACTACTACATAATTGATTCCCTTTGCATTCTCTGCCAAACCAAAATTCTCAAACACCCCTTACTACTTTCTTCATTCCATCTAGGCATACCACATGCTCTTCTGAAATAAATCATTACCACAGCCTGGATTCTTGACCTTTGTGACTCATCCTATGCCTAAGTTTCAGCTGCAAACCTCAGGGCTTGGAGGCCTATGCTGTCCCTTAATTCTATCTTCACTTCCATACTTGCACCTCCCCCCTTCATTATTTTATGAATGACTCTTCCACCCCGTACTGCTCTCTTTCTTATTTCTCCTTCTGTATCACCAAACTCATCCACAATAGCTCCCAAATACTTAAATTCAGTCACCTCTTCCAGTCTTTCTCCCCCCATATCTATAAACCAGTTTAGTAAACTTTCTTCTCTCACTCTATAGGTCTTTGTAAATTCTACACTTTCACTCTGTTTCCTTGTAAACACCATTACTCTACTTTTACTCATTTACCTTCAATCGACTATGCTTACGCACATCATAAAACACACTTACAACCTTCTGAAACTCCTCTTCACTCTCAGCAAACAACACAGTAACATCTTCACACAAGCTTATCACTAGCCACCATACCTCACAAACACACTCCATCTCTACAACCCTTTTCCCTTGTTTTGCTTTTATCTCTCTTACCAAACCCTCTAACTGGACCCAATAACAGCCTTGTGACTAGACCCATCCACAGAATCTGTTATCATACCTGACAAAGGGTCCAAAAAGCAGCAGGTCCAAAGGGAACCTATATATAACATGAGTAAGCAAGTCTCCTAAAGAACCTAGCTTCTGTCTGGCAGCTGGTGCCACTGAAATGCCTGGATGCATCAACTAATCCAAGGACAGGTTCATAAGTAGTGAGTTTAAAAGGGGACATATTAAGTCCCCTCAATGAACCTAGCAATGGTGTAGCAACCACTTCTGTTACCAGGTGGAGACTAACAAGCTCTGTGATCAGACCCTCCACTTGATCTGAGAACTGACCTGGTAACCAGTCCCATTAACTGTTCAAAAGGCTTTGAACCTAATGATGTTTAGGAGCATAAATGTAATCAGTTTGTTGTTAATTGTTGGTTTTTGCCTCATTTCTCAGATGTTATACATACTGTTTAACTGTTAGCACCCCTACCACTGCAGGTTCCCTGCCATTGTTTGGGTGATAGGCTTATGGCCATACACAGTCATCACTCAGGTCATGTGGACTGCCATTACTGATTCTCTGCGTAGAAGTCACATCATGCTCAATACCACTGGTGGCAACTTAATAATTAGCCTGCAGTAAGCCCCATTATGACATCAATGAATGGAACCTTTGGAGTTTGATGCTGATAAGTGTTTAGCAATACTTATGAGCATTACTAAGAGATATTCCTTGCATGGCATGGGGTTTTCAAGTTCATGGTCTATGAGCTCAACATGAGACTTTTCTCTTATATCACACTCTCAAAGCTTAACCTTTTCCCTTCATCCTAAATGTAAAATATAAAAAATCCACGTTTATAAAATCCATGAAGTCCAAAAATCCATAATCAGTGCAATAAAGATTACCACCAACTTGCAGCATGAGTTTCCACAGATGGCCACTCTGTTTACTGTATGCTGCCATTGCACACACCACCATTCTTGCTGTCTGAATATGTAGCAATTAAGCTCCATGCTTTTCTCTCAGTCATTTGTGCAATTTTTCATAAATACCCATATAAGGAATAGTGTTGGGTGAAGTGTTGCAAAGAGGAAGCATACTGCACTTACCATGATGGAGATAGTGGATATCTTGAAAAAATTATATACGGGTGCATCAGTAACCTTAATCTACACGTTGTTTTTTGAGAGCGGAAACAATGAACAAGTATGAAAGAAAAAAAGAAAGATTCCATACAAATAACAATTAGAACCTGCATTAGGTACTGAAAAACAGTGTTCATATTGAATTATATTCATACCAAAATCAGTAGCCAATGTTTCTAATACCTGAAAAAGTCAAAATCTAAATATTGCCCAGTTCCAAGAATTATGGATTTTGCTCTAGCAGTATCTATGAATTAACAAGTAGGCAGAAAATGGGTGTTTTGTGGCATAAATTTTGTTTTCTCTCCCAGATGCTGATGTATGCACTCTATCCTCCCATTTCCCACTCTTTCCATACTTTCAGCAGAGTTATATGCCATCCCCTCTAACTTGCTTTAATGACACCTGCTGGCTCAGTTTTGGGCAAGATGGTTGCTAGAGGGAATAAGGGGTTCGCTATAATTAGCACCCATTCCCTGGAAGTAAAGACACTTTCTATCATATAGAGGGCTTCTATGACTACTCCTTTCTGGCACAGAAAACAGTGTTTTATATCTAAAAATCCATTTCCTATTATTTCTTTTATGTAATACAACCTTTATGGCAAAATGCCCATCCTGAGGAACTGACTTATCTACCCACACCAAAACAATCTTGTTTCCCTATGAACCAAGATTTCACATCCATACTTAAACAACTGTATAGTCAGTTAATCCATTCCTTTAGTTTTATTTTCTAAGGATTTTAGATTTCTTTTCAGTTTCCCTCCAGAAGGTGATTTATGGTTCTTGTCATTTTCAAGATACATAAAAATCATATATGGAATCTGAGGCAAAAAACCTTAAAATGTTTTTGTTGTCAATCACGGAATACACACCCAATAATGAATAGATATAATCTGAATTATACTGGGATTAATCAGCCTTAAGGGTAGAAGTTTCCATCATTGTTTTAATCATGGAAGAAGTACTACTACTGTCTTAACAATAAGAAGCTAGTTATATGGTAATTGTTGCTCTTACAATACTTAACTTATTTAGTGTGTCATCTGACATATAAGGGTAAAATACATTTTAGCCATTGGATCTTTAGATGACCTGTAGCTACACATAAAACTGTGCTTACAGTTATCTCTGACTTTAAGATCTGCATAGAATACAATTATTCCACCAACAATCAAAGATCCAGTGTAACACCAAAAACAATGTTTGAAACAAACATCAACTAAGTTCCACATGGCGCTGTAGTGCTTATCCCTTGTAAGGAGTCAAGGATGGATGTGATGTTCTTGCATTAAATAAGTCATGAGTTTTACATACTTTATTTAATAAACAGGTTTTTCAAAACCCAAACCCATTCAGATCTTAACTAAGCAACCAAAACACTGAACAAATTCAATTCTTCTGCTGCATAGTGTATTTCTGCTGCACTCCCATAAAGTGTCAATCTCCAGCAATATATGAAAATGGAAGTTGGTCCTTTTTCAATAGTTTTTACTCAAGGCAAAACCATAAGTTTCCGTATCAGATAAAATTCTTATAAGCAATACCTTGCAGCAAGGTGGGAGGGAGAAAAGGAAAAGGAAATAAAGTATCTATGGGTGATACTTGCAGGCTGACATAAACTTTCTCAGGTGTAACAAGTTTCTTGCTCCTTATGCATATAATGATAAATGAATTGTAGTGCGAACGCAAAAAAATCTAATTGCCTGATTTAAAGGGATGCTAAGCAGCAACATACTGCTAACTCCAGAGTACTCATGAAAAACAGTGTACACTGCCAACTCCAGAGTACTCATGAAAAAAGTGTATATTATCATTCTATATCTATATACATGAATAATAATACATTCATTATGATGTAAAGAGAACCAAAAAATTAAAGCACCAGATTAAAAGAGACCATCAGCATCCAGGTTTCACCAACTCGTAAATTCGTCATAAACATCGAACGTTATCATCATTTATGCCCTATTAAACACCATTGTACATTTACATAGCACACCACAACGTAATAACATGCTCGAACTAACATAATAACATTAAAAACAACGTAAAACAAGAAAGAGATAAATAAATCCTTTAGTTATCCTTGGGGACTGGGGAGAAAGACTGCAGCCCACACATTTTCTGCATGTTGTATAAAGCAACTAAGAGGGGCAGGAGCAGGAGGCTGGAAATCCTCCCCTCCTATATCACTTTCCAAAAGAAGAAGCGGGAAGGAGACAAGCAAGGATATTCTTCCTCTAAGGCTCATTCATCTGTTCTTAGCAACCCCTTGCTTGCTCAGCAAACAGCGAACACATATGAAAGTTAAAATAAAAAGAATCACTTACTGGGTGGTGGCAGTCGAGTGACTGAATCACTACTTACAGGACCTTGGCACTGTTTCTTGGTTGAGGGAGGGTTGGTAAAATGTGCAGGATGTACATTCTGTTTTTTACAGCTATGGACTGAAGTCATATTACAACTTTAGTTGTAATTCAACTGTTACCGGACTTCATCTGCTCAAGTTTACGCTACAACTGAAAAGTCACCCTTGGCAAGATTGTATCTTGGAGGAACAGTCTCATCAAAGAACTCACCCTAAAGGAGTCTACATTTCCCTGGTACTGGAAGCAGCACAGCCTTGGGCTGCAGAAGCCTTTAGAAAGGTCCTGAGTAACATCGAAACTCTTTCACAGTAATTGGTCCAGGGGTAATTATAAATGAATTAAATAAAGTTGTAATTCACAGCCAAACTATAAATATTTTTTAAAGATGTAGTCATACTTCAGGCATCTGAGGATTAACACCGTCTAAAGAGCTTTTAAATGCAAAATGCTATATATAACATTAACAAGTTAATTTCTTGTAGTTAAGGAAATTTTGAACAGTCTTTTCATTCTCAGCTTTAACATTTTCAGTATCAGAGAATCTTTATAAAGTACATAATATATAGCTTAAACACATATAATTTAGTGAAAATATTTTCCTTTTTATGCTTGATACATCATTTGTGCAACAAAATTTCTCACACTGTCATGAAGAGCAACAAAAAATTTTAAATTGCACAATTTTTCAGTTTATATGCAGGAAGACCACGCGACCCCAAACTGTGGATAGGTCCAATTACCTTCAAATCAAATAGACTATACTGTGTCAATCTATTCACAGGTCTACCTTTCTATAAATATTGAATCAAAAAAGGTTTTAATAGTCTGATCAGCTGATGATACATGAAAGTTCATCCAATAATTCATTTCAAAATTTATTCGACATCTTTAAAGACTGGAGTCCAGGTAGACCTAACAATCATTGATGCTTCTGCAATTTCGTACACAAAAAAAAATATTTGTCAAAACAAAAGCTACTACTGTTTCAAGAACACTGCAAACTTGACAACATAGAAGAGATAAGAAAATTCTATAATGGTAATTGAAAAGTAATTAAGTCATTATCATAAATAAAATCTTGGGCATAAGATGAATTCCATCATCAGTCCATTCAACTGAGCCTCAAGAATTCTGGTGTACAGTTCCATACCTTGTCTACTTGAGAAAGAAATGATCCCTCTTGTGAATTCTGTCTTTCTTTGATCAACTCCTTTGCAGAGAAAGCAAACTGATCCAACAATGAATTCTGGGAGTACTGTCTAGTTGGTCCTCCACCTGTACTCCCAGACCCAAGGCTGGATGCTCGTGCTAACATTGTACTAAAGGAGCTCTGCTTCTGGGGTACTGGGCCAGCCTGAAGTAGTTTAATTATGTTGTAAATTGGGATTATCCTATGCAATATATCAAAAATGAGCTACTTAATATACTGTATGAAACAAAAGGAACTACAGCTACACATTATGGTAATAACACCTTTAAAAAGATAATGTACTTACAAGTGAAAAAGGAAAGCATAAAAGCAAAATTATTCTCATAAAGGAAAGATCAAAAGCTCAAAAGCAAATCATTCTTGGGCACAAAAATGCATTCAATTCAATGCAAAGAAAAACTGCTACTCAAAATTATTGCTATATTTCAACTGAACTTAAAACTAGATCTGAAAATCAACCATTAGAAGAAATAGGTACATATAATGTACTTATATATTAGAGATATTCCATAATTTGGAAAAAAAGGTTGTACTTTTTCTAAATTCTAATATGCTCTGCAATCCTTCCAACCTCTATATTTTATTCATACTGCGAATCATACACTATATCTTTCTTACTACTACTAATACTGCTAATAACATAGAGCATAAGTTTTTTATTTCAACAATGTAATTTGTGTAATGCAGGTCTTTTCCATTCATGAATATTATGAATGAACATATCAAAACAATGAAGTTGATTTCAGTCAGAGACTCAGAAACCATGTCAAAGATGAATGAGCTTTTTATTACAATAATAACATTAATCTTCAACACACTTCTAAATAGTATCAATAAATCATAAAAAATTCCTAATTAAACATGATCTTAGAGAGCTGAATAATATGTCAGTATTTAATGATTACTGCAAGTGAAAGCTCCATCCAATTTGCAATTATTGTACTCTTTTCACTGTTGATTCTGCTGACCAGTTGAAATAAAATCTAACAGCAAAAGACTATTACAGTGCATTAACTGCCACATCATATTTCATTTCTTTATATTCAACTTTAACTGCTGCGTCATAATTCACTGCCTTGATATTTACCTTCAACTGTCACATCACATTTCATTTTCTTTATATGTACCTTTAACGGCCATATCATATTTCATTATCTTGATTTTCACCTTTAAGTGCCATATCATATTTCATTTTCTTTTTATTTATTTTCAAGTACTGTAAAATAAAACTCCATCTAAAGCAAACCACGTGCTCTTAACTCACCCCCTTAGAAAATGTCCTTGGGCGTGGAGTTGTGGGTCTATCACGTTCTGAAGAAGAGGTTGCTATGGACGCATCACTACTGACAGAAGGGGTGGGGCTTATGTGGGGAAGTGGTGACTGATTATTGCTCACCACTGTCTTTGGTGTTGTTGTTGCTGAGTCACTTTCTGGTGTGAAGACCTCATCACTCTTTTCCTGGGATGGCGATATCAAGATATGAAAGTACAATAAAAACATGAAGAGAAAATGTACCAGTAAAACACATGCCTCCGGCATATGGTTTTGTATCCCCTTATTGAATGACAACTTTTGATATTGAGCAATGACTCCCAACCTCCAAAACTTTAACAAGACACAGTAGTTTCTACATAATATCTGAGGCTTAAGTTTGGTTCACAGCCATTAACCTTATCTTTAAACACTGTGTACAATTCTTTGGGAGCTCTAATCCAACATATAAAACTTAGTCTGGTGTAGAACTAAACAGTGTTTTAGATATAAGTTTGATCCACATCTATTTTCAAAGTCTACAGATAATGTGTTCAAAGTCTTTTAGTAACATTTCATTGCACAAAACTTGAATCCCGATACTGAAAACTGCAGAACTATGCCTGTGGTACCAGTGGTGCATATATCAACCAAATCAAATAATTTAGCCAAGAAATTTGATGCACAAAGGCACTTGCAAGCATTTCAGTATATCAGACCTTTTAACTAAGACCAAGACCTTAAAAATTCACCAAATGTCAAGTTCTGTTAGCAGTATGTGAGGTGCAAATCTGGACCACCCTGGCCATCCTTATCAAACATACTTACTGTTACCTACTGGCACTGTACATGAGAAAAGGTCTACAGCAGTGGGGCCCCATCCTTTGATTTTCTTTACCATCAAGCAGCTTTTCAAACCTTTGTGTAATGCCTGCTTTCACACTTCAATTACTCAGTCTATTCTAACTGTACATCAACCTTAACACTAAATGAGCACTTCTGTCCTGACAAGACTTTACTTTCTTTCATTAACAAACAATAATACTGCCTCACAGATGATGACTTTTCACTTGCAGCATAATAACCAACAGGTGGAATTGGTAACACCTTAGTCTCCATATAAGCCATGACAATAATAAAACTTTAATCCAAGACTTTAACCTGAGATATATGAAACAGCAAGCACACAGATAAATATGAATCTGTCCCATGAGGGCAAGAAAAAAAATTTGTCTTAATATGATAAGTATCACAAGCAGATACAAGGAAGAGTAAGGAGGTAGAGTACCAGACTAAAAAAGGTAGAGAGATATGAAAAATATCAGAAGCTGTTAGACTCTTCAGATTGATCATTAACAAATATCATAACCCTAGGACCCCTGTTATAGGACCCTTGCAGCATCAAATCTATCTGCTTCTCTATATAGATCTCTAATCTCTGTTTCCTCCAGGAGTTCACATCAAAGGGGTGACCATGGCAAAAGAATCTCTATTTATCTTTATATTTACATGCCTCCCTTGCATTCACCATTCCACACAATCTTCCACCATTTCTCTCCCTCCAGCACTCTTCCACTTTATTTCCCATGTCACAGGTGGTCTTCCTTTCACACAACCCCTATAACTGCACTATCATACACTCTCTTTGTAAACTCCAATCTTGTATTCTCTCCACATACCCAAACCACCTCAAAGTATTATGTTCCACCCACTCTACCACTCCACAATTCATTCCCTTTGCATTCCCTGCTACACCAATCTTGCATAAATCCCTCATTTCTCTCTTCATTCCATCAATCTATTTCTACAGATTAGATTCTTGACCTCTGTGATTCATTCCATGTTGGTGTTTCGGCTGCACAGGGCTATGGTGTCCCTTAATTCTTTCCTCACTTCAATACTTACACCTCTACCCTTCATTATTCTGTTAAGAGACCCAATGACTTCTATTCCCCTCACTACTCTCTCCTTCATCTCTACTTCCATATCACCAAAATTAACCAGAATACCTCCCAAATAGTTAAATTCAGTCACCTCTTCCAGGCTTTCTTCCCATATCTATAACTGTGTTTGATATAATTTCTTCTCTCACTCTACAGGGCTTTGGAAAATCTATACTTTCACTCTCTTTCCTCCCAAACTCCATTACTTTACTTTTACTAGTATTTACCTTTAATCACCTACACTTACACACATCATAAAACACACTTATAAGCTTCTACAACTCCTCAAAGCTATGCTACAATCAGGTAGAGACTAGAAACACCTCCAACATTTGACACTAACTATCTAACAACAGTGAAAAGAGCAAGTACATCATTAATGGGAAAATGAGTCATGCAGTAAGAAATTGTCCTTAAGATTTCATACTCATTTTCTTTTTCTTGTCTATGCTTCACTGGGCACATGAAATAAATGAATCACTACCTACAAAACATTATCATTCAAGGCATCATTCAAAAATATAATAAAAGAAAATTACAACATAATCATTACAAAATGCACAAGAATCCTATACAGTATTATCTCACCAGTGTTTCTGTTCTAAGTGGCAGTGGGTGTAATGAAAGAGCTGGCGCAGTAAGTTTATCAGCATCTTCTAAGTTCATGACACCTTCTCCTGTTTCTTCTTCATCATCATCATCTCTCTGATCAGCAGAGGACAACGATGAGCGAGATGAGGAAGTCGACATGGATCCCGCCTGACTCAGTGCTGCTTAAGAGTGAAATAAGAAAATTCATATTTTTGTAAATAATAAAGGAATAAATGATTACCAATATAACTTAAAAGACATTCATGGACCAACACAATTTTTCATAAATACTCCATACTTAGAAAAATTACCAAATGAAAGTTTCCAACCGCTGAATTCTTCACCTATGCTTAACAAGATAGTACTTTCATATCATAAGGCTGCTCAAAGCCCGCAGTCATACCCTACAAAGTATTTTTAGGTAAAATAAAAGCTTACCCGAATCTGAGGATACAGCCCCGGGGAGCTGAAGGCAAGAAGGAGGATGAAAGACGGAGCGAGGGTCTAGGCCAGAGGATAGAGTTGCCTTCTCCTTTTCTGTTGCAGCACCACATCCTGAAAAGCAAAAAGGACTATACAAATGATGATTTCTGCAGAAACAATGTTAGTGAAATATATATAACTTGACTGCTTCTGAACACTTTATCAGCTCTAATATGCTGAGAAAAGTACCCAATGTGCACTCCCAAAACTAAAATGAGCAAATTCATATATCATATACAAAAAAAGAGCTATGGGGAGTGAAGTCATTCAAGTAGCTGAGAAGAAAGCAAGGAATTACTTTATATTAGAAAACAATCCCTTGTATGATATACTAGTGCAAAGAGCAATATGTAAAACATTTATTGTTAGTGTTGATGTTAAAACTCTCAGATCTTTTTAATACAGAGGCCTCAGAAAACTAGTAAGCATAATATACAAGAAATTGGTCCCACAGACACATACACCTTGCAGTTTCATATGGATAACCTTACAGCTTTCAAATTTATAAGTGAAATTGACAATAATGAAAGTAAATGCTTCTTTGTAATCAGGAAAAAAGACCAACAAGAAATCAAAGTAAAAATAATTAGGAACAAATATATCAGAAAAAAGTGAAGAAAATGTTCAAGAGATAGGGCCCCACAAGCATAAAACTCCTTCCCCATACATTGCATATAGGTAATTACATAAAAGTAATGACATACACAAAGTAACTCCAACCCAGAAAGAAGCTCCCAAGCAGTGGAGATTTTTAACAGCATTTTAGAGAGTCTACAGCACATCATAAAGTAGCGAGTGGATAACATGGGGATAGCTAGCAAGTATACCTAAGAATTACTATAAGAAAAATGCAGCTGGGACTGGATAAAAGATGGTATAGAGTTTGTTTATAACTGAAAGGCAACAGTGTCATTGCCAGCTGATGATGCACTTCTCATGATAGAAGCTATCTATGTGCCAATTAGTTTCATTGATATTATCATCATCAATATGGGGGGAACAAAAGTAGGACTGGGGTCCACCAGGTATGGAGACTCTTTTGCTGTGGCCACCCCCGAAGGGGGAGTTCCCAGAAGGAACAGGCATCAGAGATACATCTAGATAGATATTTAGTTTCAGACCTTTAGCATTGCCTGAGAAAAGAAAAACAGAGACCTGATAAGAAGGCAGGGAAGTTAACCAAAGCAGCTGGGACAGTACATTATCAAACACAAACAAAGCAAAAGCAAAGTAGCAAAATTCTGATTCAAATTGGATTTTAAACTGGTAAGGATTCAAATACGGGTATCTAATAAAACTAATCACCTGGGACAATATCATTAAGGAAAAGACACAAGAGAGAAATGAAGGATGTATCTCCAGTGAATAAAAGCTTGGGGATATCATGGGCAATTATATAGAAATGTGATAAAAAGGGAAAACAATTAAGGTTGGAAATAAAGAAATTGAGGAATCAAATTAAGGATCTGAAGGGAGTCATGAGATGTGAAAGGAACATACAGAATTAAAGAATGAAGTGAGTGATCATGAATACAGAATCATATCAGAAGAGGGGGTTCAAATGGCACATAACCAAAAGATTAAAAAAAAGAAAACTCAGAAGGAGCTACTCTGTAAATCCTAGGAAATGGTGAACAAGAAGAACTGCCCACATCACAAGGTATAAAAACTACAGAAAACTGTGGGCAGGGAGTGGGAGAAGGAGCAATATCTGGGGCTAGTCTGCTGTTCTTCAATATCTGAAAGTCAACAAGAAGACCTATAATGAAAGGACACAGTAATCAAATCAAAAAAACACGTGGCCCAAGAAGCTTCAGGTAATGTATCTTGCATTGGAAAAAAATAATCTGTATAATTTACTGCTTTCCATAAAGAATAAATTCACATATAAATACATCTCACAAATTAATAAGCTAACAATGGCAGTACCTGGGGAGAGGTCAGACGACTGCATCTCAGACACAAAATCACTCAAAGAGGAGTAAGAACTGCTGGTGCTTTCACCACCCTCAGAGTCACTACCACTCTCATCTGGAAAATCCAAAAGAATAAAGTTCTAAACATTGTAAATATACAGTAAACCCTTGATTTAATGGACTAATAGGGAGGAGGGGATGTCCATTCATGCCAAAAGTCAGTTAAATCGAATGTTACCCATGGGGCATTTTTTTCTACAATATACAGTTCACATGCTTGCTTTTAACTCCTCTATCACTTGATGCCATTTTGAATTGTAA
>JAUUDW010199554.1:0-14423 GCA_032361385.1 Panulirus guttatus | reverse complement strand
GTTGCACAGTAGATGACAACTTGAAATGTTCTACGTCTTCTATCTCTTTCTTGTATCTCCCCTGACGATGTGATTATTACACGAAAGTGCACTTGGGTAATTATCGTGTTTCATTTTCATCGTGGTTACCAGCATATACTAGATCACGCGCAGTACTGTGAAATATTGCAGTACACACACACACACACACACACACACACACACACACACACACACAATGAAAATACTTAAACTGAGATCAATTTTCAGGGTCTGAGGGTAATTTTGTCATACTGATACCACATTGGAAGATTCTGTGGATGGTGCAATGTACATGGCTGGACTTAGAATTCAAATGCATTTTGAGCAACCACACATCCCTCGCTTGACTTGTTTTGAGACTTAAATACCACATGGCCTCTGCGTCTGTCTCTGATGCCTCTGTGTCCATCGTGGTTCTTCTGCATGGTCTGCGCTTCTCTCTCTGGTGCCTCTCTGTCCCTATGGTTCCTCCGCCAGGAGGAGGAACCTCTGCAGCCCTGGTCCTCCTCCTGCTCTCTCTCCCCTCCAAATCACCCACACTTCAGAGACGCTCTTCGCTCCCACTTAATGGCAGCCTCGCTGCGTCACACGTACCTCTCACAGTGCTCTGGCCTCCCCATTAGCGTCTTTTAGTGCCATTGTTATTGTTTGGCAATGTGGTGTGGGCCCCCCTTCGCGCCCCCCACACACACAAGACGCTAGCCTTTTGCCCGTTGCGTCTGCTGCAGCCGCCACCTTATCTGTCCAACTCACTCTCTCGGTTCCTCTTAATTTCCCCCCAGAAGCTGTCAGACGTATTGTGCTTTGTTCCCTAGAACGCCATCTTCGTCTCGGGACTCCCTGTCTCGCCTCCACAGACATCGCAATCGTCTTCTTTGTCATCGTCGGAAGTATTGTTCGTGTTGGTTTCTCTGACGTTACGATCGCCTTTGATGAGCTTCGCCGTGCAACTCGCCGCGTAGGTTTCTTTTGACATTGTACCTACATGTACGTAAATTCCTTTTTGTCATTCTTAGACGACCGGCTCGAACGGCATTCAGCTCACTGTTTTTGGGGGGTACCTTCGGAATCCTCTTTTCGTCAGCTTTTACAAGACCTCGCCGTTGTATCACGCGGCGAAAAATTCGCGGATATCGGGTGGCGTTCCCGTGGCGTGTAGAGCCGTTGTTAGGGCGCAGCGCGGTTTATGGCGATCGGAGGGAGGAGGCCGCGCGGCAGTCTCCATTTATATCGAGTTTGCCGGGAGTTTTGCATCGGGCCGTATCTCCCGCATCTTTCGCTACTGTGTAATCCCTTATGCAAAGTCTGAAACCCTCCGCCATCGCTTGGGTGTGCGGGCGCAAGAGGGCGTTAAGAGTTAATCAGAGAGAGAGAGAGAGAGAGATCCATCTATCCCCCGTGCCCCCGCGCGAGGAACGGAATGCAAAAGGATATCAGGGCATATCCTGCATGCCTCGCTGGCTGGCTGGCTGGCTGGCTGATCGCGCGACCCCACGATTTAAGCGCCAGTCTGTGGGAAGTGAGCGTTTAGCGCGATGCCTGCCGGATTACTCCGGGGAGTTGATTTATTGTGATGGTGGCGTGAGGCAGGTGAGCCCGGCCGAGGGTGCTGATGGCGGGTGCAGCAGGGGGGCCGGCATGAGGCCCAGCGGGATGTACTGCACCTGTTTGTTCTCCTGTCGTCTCCGAGCTGTACCTGCTGGGGTGTGTGGTGTGCCGGCGGCCTGCAGTGTCCCTGGCATGTGGTAGAAGCCTGCAGTGTCCCTGGTATGTGGTGGCAGCCTGCAGTGTCCTTGGTATGTGCTGGCAGCCTGCAGTGTCCCTGGTATGTGCTGGCAGCCTGCAGTGCCCTTGGTATGTGCTGGCAGCCTGCAGTGTCCCTGGTATGCGGTGGCAGTCTGTAGTGTCCCTGGTATGTGGTGGCAGCCTGCAGTGTCCCTGGTATGTGGTGGCAGCCTGCAGTGCCCCTGGTATGTGCTGGCAGCCTGCAGTGTCCTTGGTATGTGGTGGCAGCCTGCACTGCCCTTGGTGTGTGGTGGCAGGTTACGGTCTCCTTGGAATGTGGCGGCAGCCTGTGGCATCCCCGGCGTGTGGTGGTGGTGGTGGAAGCCCCTCAGGTACCCCATCATATGCTGCTGTCGTGGTCAGCATGTGGCGTGCGGCAGCGCCAAGTATGGCACGAGAATTATCCCGGCAGTAGTTGTGTTGGTGTGGAACCCGGGGCCGTGGTGGCGGCTCCTCCTCCTCCTCCTCCTCCTCCTCCTCCTCCTCGCCATCCCAATGCCCTTCCAGGCGAAGCCCAGGATCGAGCCTTTCATTACCCGGGCTTTGCTGAATATCAATACGGGATGAGACAGATTGGATGCCGTCCCATTTACATAGTGTATAGCTTGGAGGTCGTCCCTCGGCCTGGTGGTGAGGTCCCCGAGTTTTGGGAGGCCTCCCCACACCCGCCTTGGGTGAAGAAGACCCCTAGGATTTTAGGGGAGTCGCCCCTACAGGGGGTTGGAGAGTCCCTGGGTTTATGGAAGGTCGGGCCCCGTCGCTTGAGGTAAAACCCTCTCTGGGTCATGGGAGGGTTCTCTCCCCATCGTAGGAGGCCAGGGGTGAAGTCCTAGGGTTTTGGGGAGGCCCCCCCCCCAGTCGTAGTCTTCCCCTAGTTTGGGAGGTGGTCCGGCGATAGCATCGTGGTGGGATGGTACTTAAAAGAGCCTCGTTGGGAGTCTGTGGGGGTACCAGCTTGTGTGTCCGGTTATTAGAAGGGCCAATCAGGCGGAACCAAACATGCGCATACGAGGTCTGTTTCTCCGCGGGCGTCTTTATGGAGGTGCTCGGTGGGTCTCCGCGGGCCCGGGGCGTATGTGGCAAGCCACCCGGAGGTCCCTCCGCCAGTGGTAGCCGGTGGGGAAACTGGGCCCTGCGCGCGGCACGGGGGTTCGGCCCGTGTGGCTCGCCGAGTCCTTCCCCTCCCCGTCACTGGCGAGTGATGTGTGCGGGAAGTTGGTAAAACATTCATGTCGGACCAACTCCGGCGTGAAATATAGCAAGTGGTTGTGCTCTAGGATATAAGTTGTGCGTGTGTGTGTGTGTGTGTGTTAATGTGAGATGTGTTGGTAGGGTCGGGCCAGCGAGGCACGGCTGGGAAGCAGACGGTATATATATATATATATCGTTTTTACGTCGAGGATTGTCCTACGGTCGCGAGAGTCCTGTCGAACGCCCTACTGAAGCTCCAGGTGTCGTGGAAGATGATCAGTGCCTCGGTGAACCATTTTTTTTACGTAAGGACCAGTCCTTGGGGCGGGGGGGGTCATGAGTGACGACCTTGGGTGTCGCAGTAGTTCATGGACGGGTGTGAGGTGGGGGTGGAAGCGTGTCGTTGGAGCCCCCGTCTTGATGTGTGAGATGGGGAGAGAGAGTGTGAGCAGCCCACTAGGTATGTACGTGAGGGAGGAAGAAAAGACTCCAACCTGTGCCGGGTCAGGGAAGGGGCGTGTGAGTGTTGGAGGAGGAGGATGTGCCTTCCCCTTCTTGAAGAGGACCCTCTCTCTCTCTCTCTCTCTCTCTCTCTCTCTCTCTCTCTCTCTCTGCCTTTTCCTCCCACTCGACAGTGTCGGAGACAGCCACTCGCGTCACCCCTCGAAGCCCCTCACAGTTCGTCTTCCTCCTCCTCCTCCCGAAGTAGCACATTAGTGACATCATTATGACATCAACTTCCTGCCCCCTTTCCTTTGATTTCACTCCGGCATGATACAAATATATATCCGAAGTCTATCTCTTCCTCCCCTTCATAAAACGTCCTCGCCTCTCATCCTGACACATTCCCTGGAGGAGATGGTGCCCCACCTCCTCCTCTTCCTCACCGGACGGAAGAGCGAAACGTCGACAACTTACACTTGAGACCCTCAGAGCACAGAGAGAGTTTTTACGTTTGCCACCAAACATTTTTTTTTTCCTCTTGTCAGTTTTCATCTCACTCCCGGCTGCCATTTTCTTTCCCTCATCACTCACATTTTCTTTTCCGCCAACCTTCCTCTTCTTTGTTTTCTTTTTTCATTCCAGCCGAAGGTTTTGTGTGTGTGCGCGCGCGTGTGTGTGTGTGTGTGTGTGTGTGTCTGTGTGTCTGTGTGTGGTTTGGGGGGGGGGGGGGGAGCGCTCGTCCCAGCCACCACAGGCCCCGGATGGGCACCAGGTTTGCGTGTCGGCCGGCGGTAAACCCCGTATTCCCCGCTCGTTCGCGGGACCGTAAATTTTCAGGAAATATCATTTTCCACAGCTGCTTCATTATGCATGCAAAACCAGGACGGCTCCGTCCGCGCCGTGCGCCGCCTCGCCTCCCCTCCCCGTCCGCCGCTCTCTCTCTCTCTCTCTCTCTCTCTCTCCCTCTCCCTCTCCGCGAACGTCCAGTAGCAGCCGCGGCAGACGCGATAGAAAACGTCTTCCGGGTGGGTCTCTCTTTTGCTGGTTGCCGTCGTCAGAACCCGTCTGGTTGTCAATGGTGGTTTGGTCGTGCCGATTTTCGCAGTGGCAGGAGGTGAGAAGCACCACTGTGGAAAGGAAGTCGCGTAATTGTGGTTTAAGTGGTAGTGGTGTCCAGGTGTCCCCCACTGTGATCCTTCGCACCCGTCCATTGAATTATAATCAGGGGAGGAGCTGCTGCCACTGCCGCCGCCACCTCTCTCTCCCAGGAGCATTAACAGCTTCTTCTCCTCCTCCTCCTCCTCCTCCTCCTCCAGGTTGATACTGTTATTTTATCCTTATTTTATTCACGATCAAGCGGCCGGCCGGCGGATCGCTTGATATGCATCGTCCCGGTTAGTTCATCAGGTTTACTGGCGCCTTGATTAGATCGGAGGTCGGGCGCTGCTCGGGAGTGTTTATGGCCCGCGCCAGAATGGCCCGGGAGAAATTGGTTTCTCCGGAGGGGAGCGGAGGAGAGCCGTGGTTAGTACCAGACCTTCTTAATCCAAACAGCGGGGTGGCTGGAGCTGGAGCCGTGGTCTCACACACACACACACACGCACACGCACACAGGCCAGGAAGGAAAACGGGTGTGGTTGTCCTCTGTAATGGTGCAAGTCGGACATCAGTTATCGAGACGTTACGGCAATTAGGACACTGGTTGGTTTGCCCGACGGTGTATGAACACGAGGGACTGACTCAAGTGTTGTTCAGCCCCTCCTAGTGTGGGTCGGTTTTGAAGGAGAACCAGGAAGGATTAGGGAACGGAAAGGGAATTGGGATTCTTGAGGCGCGGCGTTCCTCCTCTTTGTCCAGTTGGGTCGATCTGAGAGAGGACTAAGAATAGAAAGGGGATTGGAAGGGAGCCGAAGACTGTGGGGGTTTGTCCTGGGAGAGTAGTGGTCGTTGTGGTGGTGTCGTGGCTGCACCATTGATGTGGTTGCACCATTGACGTGGTTGAGGGCTGGCTGGAGTGGTGGCGGTGGCGGAGGAGGGTTTGAGGTTACTAGTATCGCTGTGTTGGATCGTACACGCGTGATTCAAACCAGAAGTTCGTCTTCCACAAAACTCGTTATGACCCTCCCATCACCGTGGCCAATTTCCAGGACCTGGAGTGCTCTCTCTGTATCCCCCTGTGTGTGCTCCTCCCCCCTCCCCCACGGCCTCACTGTGGGGTGCGAGTGCTCAATAAACTCGCCATTTATTTGCGTCGATAATCCGGACCCAATCCATTTGGCCGTTTGAGGACTGTCCTCTAGTTACTACTCCAGCTGTTGTTGCCGCACTTGACGTGATGTCATTCGTCTCCCCCCCTCGCTCACTGCCGTCACTCGTACTTTCTCTCGTCTTACCCCTTTGTTCTATCGCTTTACCACTTGCGCAACTGCGCTCTCCGGTTTTTTTTTTTCCCTGGTGGTCACCACTGGTCTGGTTTTTTTGCGTCACCGTCCACAGTGGGTCGAGTCTCCTCAAGACGGCGTAAACCCATCTTTTATATCCCCTTGTGCGTGAGGATGGCGTAGGACGAGGTTATGTGCCTGAGGGCAGTAATAGTATCCCACATTCGTAATCAATATAGACGGAGACAGGGTTGTTAAAGCAGAGAGCCACACGAAAGTACATGGAGGAGGGCCATAAGACAGAAGACCTTATGGTCTATGACAGGGTTATCTGCTGGAGGACAGTAATAGCATCTTAATGACGGGGACAGGATCGTAAACCAAGACTTTCAAGGCGAGTCCGGTAGTGCGTCACCCCCATCAAATAGTAACGAACGTGTAAGGCAGCGTATCAGATTGCCACTTCTTCCCGGAAACTCAAAAGAAGGAGTTTTATTGGCTGTGTCAAATGCGATTTGGAGGAATCTCGCGAAAGGAGAAAAAGCGGAGAATGGGAAATCGTAGCAGTAAACCCCAGAGTGAATGGTCGGGTGATGTGGAGTGTGCTACGGGTGGAAGCCATTGTGGAGACTTAACAGCTGTGGTGTGGAGGGTCCACTCGACGATTCACGGAGGCTTGTGACTTGGCATAACCGTGGAGGAGTTGTAGAGGATGACTCTGGAGGGGTTGGTCTTCACTGACGACTGTGGCGGAGGGTTTATTTGGAGGGTCCTGAAGGAGGGCCCTCTGGTTTTTGGAGGGCTCTGTACGACGACGTTTTGGACGGGTCGTGGATGACGACTTCGGAGGATCGTGTGGAGGGTTCCAGAGGCTTTGGACGGTCGTGAATGACGGACAACCTCAGGGGGGGGACGTGGCGGCTTTTGGAAGGTCGTGGATGGTCGTCTTCCACAGCGACCCTCCGTAGTTTGATGATGATGCCCCAGTGTTGGCAAAGTGTTTTACGGACGAACCTCAGTGACGACTCTCGTTGGGAAATAACCTTGAGGGATGATCCGTGGTTTGGCCATGGAGTGTCTCTGGAGCAGGATCTCTTGAGATTTGTGGGGACTTGAGCGACAGTCCTCGAAGGGATTGTTGGAGATCCTTAATAGATACCTGTTAAGAGCCTTCAGTGCTCCTGGAGATCGAGTTTTGGTCTTTTGCGTCAGTGGCAGTTCTTGGGGGAGGAGTGGAGCGGCGACTCTCTGATTGGACAGCCTGTCGGTCGTGGGGCTGTCGTCTGGGATGACCCAAGAAGAAGAAGGTGGATTAGTTGAAGGAAGAATGCAATAGGAGGTTTCGGAAGTCCACAGGCCCAGCCGAAAGTTGGTTCCTGATCCTGCAGAAGGACTACCTCAACCTCTCTTCTCGCACGGGTGTACGACTCTCGTGCATAACAGTTTGGCCTTTGACCAAACCCTTATTAAAGGTTCGCTTTTGAGATCGCGACGTCGTACCTAAGGGTCGTCCCTTAAAGGCTTGAACAGGTTTCGGGGATGGGGAGGAGGCTGGATGCACGCTCAAGTCTGAGAGCCCATAAAGACAAGACGGAAGAGAGGGAGTGCGATATTTGATAGGTGTATCAACTCCCTAGTGCCTTCGGTTTAACGCGGTCAGACCGCCGTCTCCTCCCGCTGGGGAGAGGGGAGAGAGGCGACCGCCAGCTCCTCCCACTTGTTTCCTTCGGGGGAGGAGGAGGGGGGGGGGTAGGCAAGACTGCCGAGAAACTGCTTATTACCGGACCAATACCAGTCTCTCCCCCCCCCCCCCCCCCCTAAAGAATAGCCAAGTCGTCAGTTTACGACCCGGCCCCGTTTATGAGGTTGGGATTAACAGTCCTGCGGGACGGGAGGGCTGAGAAGCAAGCTCCAGGGCTTCACTCGATTTAACGCAGGCGATTTGGGTTTATCACCTTTTTTCTTTCTCCTCCTCCTCCCTCTTCTGCCAGGTAGTTCATGTTTTACATGGAGATGCGAGTAGTTCAGATATACTCGTTTTTCTGGTCGCCCGGTTTGAATGCCGTTCTGGTTAGGGGGGGTGGGGGTGAGGGGCGAGTTCCATTATCGCCGGCCATCAGGGAGAAGCTGGAGGCGTCGGGGAAGTTAAATTATTATTACGGTTTATATGGAAATTAGTTGTGAGGCGATGAATTTTAATGGAGGCTCAGATGTATTTGACTGCAGGGGAATGGGAGGTGTTGGGGCTACGGGGCAGACATGGCCCATGCCAACTGGGTGATTGTTGGTCGTTCTTTCGTCCGTTGGGTTGGGACCCCCTTTTTTTTGTGAGCACGACGCCACGACCCCTGGACACGACGGTTCGCGCCCCTTGAGCGCGACGCTGCGCCTCGAGAACACGACGATGCGATCCATGGGCGCGACGCCATCGACCCCCGGAACACGACGCTAACGACCCTCGAGTACGACGGTACGACCCTGGAACGCGACGTGAACGACCCTTGTGCACGACGCAACGACCCTGGAACGCGACGTGAACGACCCTTGTGCACGACGCAACGACCCTGGAACGCGACGCGAACGACCCTCGAGTACGACGCAACGACCCTGGAACGCGACGCGAACTACCCTCGTGCACGACGCAACGACCCTGGAACGCTACGGTTCCCCCTACGAGTACGGTCCCCAGCTAAAACGTAAAGATAACTCACTGTCGCTGAACAGGCGTGGAAGACTGCAGAAGGACGCCAGTCCAGTACAGCTTGCGCCCTGAATACTCCGGGCACTTGAAACATTTGGTCCCGCCACTGGGAAAAGTTCAAGAATCCACTGGATAAACACGTCAAGAGCGCAGGGGGGGGTTGGCCGGGCTGGTGCAGTGGTTACGTCGGCCTACGGGACGCCGCTTCAAACAGCCTGGTTGACCTGGGGAACTGCTGTGTTGGCTCGGTCGGTGATTGGGTCGTGTGGTAAGGCAAGAGACAGGACTCCAGAATCGACGTCACGTAGAGTACGATACTTACTGCTGAACGGACACAGGTGAAGACGCCAGGTCAGGTCTTCTAGGGGTCTTCGTCACCTCCTCCCCCCCACAGCCCGGGCTGGGCCCACCAGGCTGTTGGAATAGGGTCGTTTGGTCGACCGGGCTGTTGGATTAGGGTCGTTTGGTCGACCGGGCTGTTGGATTAGGGTCGTTTGGTCGACCGAGCTGTTGGAAACCACAGCAGCCCTTAGGCCTACATAGCCTCCCCCCCTTAGCCTGGCTGGCCTGGTACACAGTGTAGATGCTTAGTTCTTGCATTGTTTGATTTGATAGACTCAGTAATTTTCATCGGCTTTACCACGGTGATCCGTTTGTAAGTAGGTCATTAGCGGAATATTATTAATGAGACTAATTTCTTTTTTGTATATAAATGCTTAGGGTCGTTTTTTAGGCTGGAAACGGACAATATAGTAGAGCCGGCGTTATTAGTCGGTATTATGATTAGTGGGTGTGCATTATTAGTGGTGTTTTGATTGGTGGTGCCGCTTGGCTAGCATGAGGGAAACCATAGTTGTTATTTGCTAGTTTGCACAGACAAACTCCCCTAAGATAATGGGGCTGCTATGTAGGGGACGATTTTTTTTAGGGGGTGTTTTTTAGTGGAGTGTTTGCCGTAGTGTTGTGGCTTAGTATATCTAAGAACCTTTATATTTTTTTCCACTGGGTTGTCACCCAGAATGCCATTCAGATTGAAGAGGCTGGTTGGGACGGGTGGATGTCCCTCTGACGAAGGTCTGTGGAAGGTAATTGACGTTGAGGATTGAATAGTGTTGGTGTGAGTGTTTAGGTAGCATCCGGTTTGTTACTGACCTCATAGTCATTGCTTATGGGGTCATAGTAGTGACCTCTTGTCATTTTTAACGGGGTCACAGACTGGGCCAGAAATGCGCAAAGCATTTGTCACATTCTGTATTTTTTTCGTGTCGCAGTGTGCGGTCAGGGGCGTCGCCCCCTGGATACCATAACGCTGTAAGTGTTTTTTTACCCCCCGGCGCACGCCTCTCGCCCTCTTGAATGTTCGAAATCACTCGCTTTTGGGGGGTTCAGTCTGAGAGGGGTTAGAGTGACGGTCAAGGCTTTTGGAGTTCGTTCATGGGTTCAGTGTTGTGTCCAGAGGCCTCCATGGGCGCTGGCGATCACCTCTCCAACCCAGCACACAAGGTTCGAAGTGGCAGATGCAGCGATTTATGCGTTACAGTAGCAGGAAAGCCAGGGTCGGCATTTGAGGTCAACACAATGTGTGTGTGTGTGTGTGTGTGTTTCTAGTTCCGAAGTGTGGCTAAGGGCCAGGGGTTTGCGTTCCCCCTTCCCCCAGCGCTGCGCCATCAGCGCTGTGTCCAGTTATAACCCGAAATGGATTTCCATTATGTTCGGGTCCTTCATCCCGTGCTTGGGGCATTTGCTGCGGATGTGTGTGTGTGTGTGTGTGTGTGTGTGTGTGTGTGTGTGTGTTTGGGTTAGATTACGAATATATGTTGTGGCGTTGGAAAGAGCAAGAGGAGCACCGCCTCCCATTTTCCACGCATCAATATTCATAGATATCTTTTGATGGAGGTTATACGCCATGCCAGAGTGGTATATGCACTCCGGTATAGTGGGGATCCGGAGGGAGGATAGGTATTTCGGTCCGCGCATTGATTGCTTCCCTCACGTAATGGAAGGTCGTGGTAAAGCACTGTGTTTTCCATGGGGTTCCCATCCAGTTAAGCGAGAAGGTAGCATTGAGGGTTCGGCAGAGCCGAATTTTGCAAGCAGCCAGGGTATCCCACAGAGAGCACCCCTCTCTCTCATCTTGATGAGAGTAAGATAACGTAAGACTTAGAGAGAGAGAGAGAGAGAGAGAGAGAGAGAGAGAGAGAGAGAGAGAGGGTACACGTAATAAAGGTAAGGTTAGGGAGAGAGAGAGAGAGATAAGCTACTCACGTTAGCCGAGAAAAGGGAGAGTTGGGAGGAAAGTCCAAAAGAAGACGAGCTCGGCTAAGGCTCGAGGGGGTTCTTTGAGTGCCACTTGACCCGGAGGCGTCCGCTGGTGTATACACACACTGGGGTGCTACTTGTGAGTGGTGGTGTCCTACCCCCTCTGGCGTGGTTGGTTCCTCTCTCTTTTCGTCCGCCAGGGACACGCCGCATGGTAAGTGGGTCTTCGTCTGGGTCCCGCGCTATGCCTTTTGGGAAATCTCTGCCTTCTCGCGTCTTTCCCTTTTCCTCCTTGCTTCTCCATCTCTTTATCCCTTTTTCTGATGTTGCATTTAGGGCCAGGACTGGACGAGAGCATCTGGTCCGTGACTGGAGCCCTCAACTTGGAAAGATGAGATCACTAGTAATCACTGAACTCTCTGTTTTTTTCTGAGTTCCTCGACTGGAAAGGGACAAGCTGTTGAGGCTGAGATGATGACATGTGGTGTGGGCAAGCCCAGCGGAGTGCATTTGACACTAGCAACAGACTCACAACTTAGTTCGGGTAAGTAAGAAGGCTGGGTGGATTTCGAACGCTGGAACTCGTCTTATTGGACTCAAAAGTTCGTCTGTTGGCACCATCGAGTTGGTTAAGTTGATTACCCTAAGTTCCTGACGTGGATTTACATTTTCTTATACGCACGTGCTAAAGGAAGTTGATGTGTGGATTATTTTTTTGATTGTATAAACGTTGTTGACAGAGGTGTGTGTGTGTGTGTGTGTGTGTGTGGCGAAGGTCGGGTGGGGTTAGTATATCTGAGGCTGGCCAAGCCTTATCACAGAGAGTGGTTATCGAGGGCCGCCCCCTCTCATACATTGGGTATATTAAAGCTGTGTAATGAGACCATAGGACCCCTTGATCTTCCTCCACACACACCTAGATATTTTACCCCGCTTGTCTCTGCCATATCTCCTTTTACTTCAGTGTTGCTTTCCGTTTATCCCAAGTTACTAATGTTTCTTTTTCTTTCGTTTTCCAGTGTGATAGCGAGAGTGGCGGCGATAATAAGGTAAGTCGGAGCGTCGCACGTGGGACTTCATGGAAAGGGGCAGGTAACAGGAGACCCGATGGTCTGTGACGAGGTTATCTGCAGGAGGACAGTAGTGGTATCCAACATTCCTAATCTTTGTAGACGGAGACATTGTAGTAAAGCAGGAGGCTCCTCCCCACCCACCAACATAGATGGAGACAGGAGAGTAAAGCAGAAAGCCTCTCCCGATCCACCACTACAGATGGAGTCAGTATAGTAAAGCATGAGGCTGAGGTTGACACATTATTGCCTGAAGTTCTTCAGGGAAATAATCCCTGGACTGTTATTAGTAGTAAACGATTCTTGGTCATACAGAGACTTGGGAGCCATTGGCGGTGGAAGAAGGTGCCCCACGCGCTAATTGAAGGTTATGGTTTATTATATTGCCACGGACCCCTGTGTTTTACCGGGATGGAGATGTGGGGCCCTTCGTATAATCATGTGATAATATTCGGTAATTATGATAGCTGGGATTATTTAGTGTATTGGGGCTGACAAACGAGACGTTTAATGAACATGGGGGTTAAAAGCCCTCAGACGCCAATTACAGTGCTTAACTACCAATTAGACCGTCATTATCGGAATATACACACGGTGGTGGATTGCTATCGGAGCCAGTCTCCAGTCCTCTTCCTCCTCTTCTTTGGAGTCTGACACTGGTGAGGGGTCAGAGAACAGGAGGCCTTGCTGGGCGGAAGACCAGCCCCAGCCAGTCTGACACCAACAGTAACAAGAACACGAATAGCAGACGACTACCACATGTGTGCTGTTTTATCTGGAATGAGGATGTTTGTTTATGGGTTTAATGTATACTGAAACCTTTCGTTCTGTCTCAGAATTCAGCGTTTATTTAAAGGGAATTGTTGTAGTTTTTCTGAATCTTTCTTCGTCGTAAAGAGTCATCGATTTTCTGTCACTGCGTGTGCATTACCAGCTTGTCTATACTTTTATATACTTTATCTATAAAGTTTTACACTGTTCTGATATATCTCTCAACTACAATCTTGTTACCCACGAGGAGGGAGGTGGGTATTGGAGGGAGACTGGGGAGGTGATTGGAGGGGTACTTGGAGGACTGGGCGCTGGGTACTTGGAGGAAGTGATGGAGGCTTTGCATCCTCAACAAGTGAGCCGGGGGTGATTCGGTTTTACCTCGCTTCCAGCAGTTCCTCCTGCCCCTCGTCTTTCCCCCGGGCTGGAGACCGGGTGTTTTATCCTGAGGACGCCACGTGAATAAGCGACTCAGGGTTTCGGGACGATGGGCAAACACGGAAAGCAAAGAAGTGTCGGCTTTTGGTGTATTTGCAGGACGCGTGTTTCGAGAAGATGGTCTTGCTTTTTTACGTCATGGATCACCTTTGCCATTTTGGCTCGTCAGTTTTATGAGAAGAGGAAAAAAGAAAGACGGCAGAGGAACTAGAGAGAGAGAGAGAGAGAGTGGACGAAGTACCGAGAAAGAGAGAAAAAGATGTTTCAAGAGCTCCAGAGAGAGAGAGGGGGTGTTAAGCGCGAGGCGGAAGATGGTATACAGCCGGTGATTCAGGAAACCCTCCTCCAGGGCGCAACTCAAGAGGCCAGCTAAACATCGCCATCCTCGAGTGGGGGATGACTCAATGGCCCCCCCCCCTCCGACACCACACCCAGCACCCTCATGCTGGAAGGGTGGCTCAAGACCCTCCTTCCTGGAAGGGGAGCCCAAGACTCTGTATCCTGGAAGGGGAGCCCAAGATCCTGTATCCTGGAAGGGGGGCGCAAGACCTTATGTCCTGGAATGGAAGTCTCAGACCCAGTTTACCTGGAACGGACGTCAAAGACCCAGTATCCTGAAAGGGTTTCCCAAGACCCTGGAAGGGACGCCCAAGACTTTGTTTCCTGGAAGGAACTCCCAAGTCTTTGCTAACTGGAAGGGATGCCCAAGACTGTATCTCCTGGAAGGGACGGCCAAGACTTTGCTTCCTGAAAGAGGTTGTCTTAAGTGTCATACATACAGACACTTGTCAAAAGCTCCTGCCACTTGTTCGTGTTGGGTTACAGCAGGTACTGTTTAAGCTTTCCAGCAGAAAGACGCCGTTGTAGACCCATGGATAGAGGCAGTGAGGATTAGCTGGTGTTGAAGACGCTTGTTAACTGTTGATGAGGGGGTAGTTGGTGTTGAAGACGCTTGTTAACTGTTGGTGAGTGGGTGATTGCTGGAGACATATCAGGAGGTAGCTGGTGTTATAGGTTTTGGATATCTTTCGGTGAGGGGGTAGTTTGATGCAGATTTATCAAGGCGGTTGTGAGGGGTACCTTGTGTTGAAGACGCTGCCTAAGCACTGGCGAGGAAGGGGTAGTTGTTGGAGACATGTCGCGGGGAAACGAGGAGTCGCATGACACTCGGTATTCGCGGAACGACCTTGTGGGGTCCAGACGGGAACGACCTCAGCACGACCTTGGTGGGTTCGTACGGGAAAAGCATTAGTACAGTGAGATGGTTTAGAGTGGGGGTGAGGGAGGTTGTGTGTGTGGTGAATGAGCCGTTGGAGTGCCACGTGTAAAGGGCGGATGGAAGGGTGTGGAAGTACCGCTCTC
>JAUUDW010199445.1:0-12677 GCA_032361385.1 Panulirus guttatus | reverse complement strand
TAAAGCCCCTTCTTCTGTCATCGTACCATGTCATTATACTGAACTGCACACTGACTTTACAATAAATGGGTATTTACTAGATGATAAAATCCTGCTTCCTGATAGGGCAACCTGGAATCTTATTTCAAATGGCATTCTACTAAGTTGCCTCTAATAGGTAACTGCTTAGCAAGACAAAGTAGGAGGCCTCAGTAGAAGATAGTCCTGGGGACAGGTATGCCATCGCTCTGATAAACTTGTCAGGCTATCACATTCTAAAAGGGCATCACTTGAGCTACCACAATGGTTCCTAAAATACAAGGTTGAAAAGTTTTCATACTGGAATGAATGGGAATGTGCCAAAAAGTGGTATTAATTCCCAAAACTGAATGTACAACTGCCAGCAAAGGGGATGACAGACTGTCTGAGAAGCAGTCACCCCCACTTTATCTTCTGATGAATGAACTTAAAAAGGACAGACCTAAAATAATTTTCTTTGGCTCCAAATCTTCTTGTGACTAAAAACATAATGACTATAAGGAACTAGTACTCTGGAGGTTCCAGTTATATCTAATTAACATTTCTTTAATGTTAAACAATGAGTTCGTAGCTGTTCAAAGTTTTATTTTAATGGGAGCTTAAGCAATTCACCTTTAACATAATCCCTTTTTCTGAACAGAATAAGCCTAAATGTCAAACTACCAAGAAACTATAAGTCATTGAGTTAACACAGACCTAAAGGGAACTAGCCTTCTCAATCCATTTAGTAATGTGCTTTAAGGGTAAGTATTTCAAAAAGAGGTATTTGGACAGAAATCTACTTTAACATCCTGCCACAACTTGATAGGACCAGTTAAGACAATTCCCCTGAGCCTAGCAGGACACTGATTAAGGCAATTACCCTATGCCTGGTAGGAGCCAAGAAATGACATGTTCTTTTCCAACTAGAGAACTAGGAAAATGTCATTAATAAGTACTGTCCTGCTTCAGGTATAAGTAAAGGCATCCGTAACTTGCTCGCTCCTTCTTGCACTTTTCAGGGTGCTAAGATTAACAATCACTGTATTCACCATAGCAAGCCAAGCCCACCTGCTCTACAGATCTTATAAAACCTCAACAGTAAAGAGGAAGCACTGAAAGGGATTTCCACCTTGAGTTAAATGTTTGAGGGTTTGCTAAACCATCCTGCCAAGTTAAATTGACACTTCTTTACTCCTCAATTTTTCTTCTCTTCGCATTTCTGTTTAGCCCATTAGTTTTCAGAGGGTAATTTCAACCACATCTCATACTTCTTTTAACTGTTAAACACACTTACATCAACTAATACTAAAGAACTGAAACCTTACACAGCCATTATGTCATGTGTATCTGTGAACTCATCTATGCCTAATGGTAGTATCAAAAAACACTAATCATCAGTATGAAACTACACCTAATTCTAATGAAATACATTTTTTGTATCACAGTTTACCTTTCATCTCATCTTTTTCATTGACTCTACCAAACTGATAAGCTATCTTAGTGTTTTCTTTAGTTCTTATCTACACTATTGTCACAAAGCACATATCACCTGCTTCGGCTGCCCTTCTTATTCATTACAAACAAGAACTAATGATTCAGTGTTTTTCTACACACTGCTGAAATGTCCTTTATATGATTCATTATATCATTCAACACTCATCTACTCCAGACCACATAAGCCAAAGTATCAAAGTACTGGTAATCTATTACACTCAAACATTTAGTCATCAAGCCATAATATCCTGTTACACCAAAGCAGGGTAATGAAAGCAAAATATCTAAATTCACTATTTACACATTATCAACACACCCTTTAAATCTTAATGACTCATTAGCAAGCAGAGGGCAAAAATTTCACATTCATCATGGCTAAAGTTCATAAATCTAAAACCTGGGATATGTTCTTAGGTCTTTGATTATCTAATTGCATGTACTAAAATCAGAATGACAAAAAAGTTATAAAGCAAGAAGAATGTATTGTTGCCCAAAATGATAATGTTTGCAGTAAATATTATCAATAAAGCCATCCTCCACTTGGGACTGCATATTTACCTGAAGAGGCAATAGAATGCTTAACATCACTGCTCTTGTAGCATGCCCTGAAGGAAAGGAATATTTATCAACTAACACTGTAGCAAACATTTCATCTCCCTTGTTGCCCAATGGACGTCGGCGGCGGGTAATAGCCTTTACAACTGCAATCACGATGATATCAAGGATGAGTGCTGTAAATACAAATATATGTCTTCATTACCCTCAAGTATATTATAGTAACAAGATCAAAAGTGTACACAGGAATTTGATGTGCCTGACCTTTGCAAGCTCAGCAAAATTATCTTTTACGAAAGGTATATGCCTGCATGCACTCACTCCACCATATATGTATCAGAACACGAGTTAACAGATATAATGTATTCAGTCTTTGTCAGTCTGATGACTTGAACATCAATCTTAAGAGCAAAGTGTACTGCAATAATGATTAATAAAGTCAAAATAGATGAGTCCCCACAAGTGCAGGGCTCTCTCCCTAAACTGTATAAACAAGTAATTACACAATCCATTACTGGGCAGAACTTATAAACTGAACAGCACAAACAGCCTCAAAAGGACCCAGTGGTCTGTTTTAGTTTAAATTCCTTTGTATTCATATTCCTCTGAATCATATTTTTCAATGCTACTTAAATAACTGAGGTAATATGCCATCTGTAGTCCATGGTTTCTGCATTAAGTTAAAATTTCAGTACAATATTTATCACTGAATCATAATTCTAAATGTATGAATATAGTATGAAAACTGTATCAATACAATATTTATCATTAAATCATAATTCTAAATGTATGAATATTATACGAAAACTGTAGCAGAGATATCCACCACAAAGCCTTCAACTAAGCTCCAGTGTCAAGCTTTCAAATGAGATTATCTCAATCTTTGATTACAATTAACTGTAAATGCCCTGAAAATGATGATAACTGGAAGGTCAATGAGAAAGTGGAGATTTATATATCTGATGTGAGATCCTAAAAGTTAAGTCAAGAGGGTCATAAGTATAAGATAATAACACGAACAAGTGGGAACAGCAAGAAAGTGGATTGTGATGTCTTTTATGCGAGAATCCTGCAAGACAAATAAAGTTGATGATACATATGATAACAACACCAACAAGTGAGGACAAGAAAAAAGTGAATAGTGATGACTTTTATGCGAGATTCCTGAAAGACAAGTAAAGATGGCAGTAAATGAGTACATAGAAGGTGGCAGTGATGGTAACGTGCACAGTACAAACTTAACCATAAGTCAATACAAAACAAAAAGAAATACTGTCTATGGGCCTAAGAAATCAGAGGCCCTAAAAGTGGTGTTGTCTGTGTAGTTTGCAAGGAAATACTCTTCCATCACCTGCCATATCCATTTACACAAAATTATGTACCGAAACTTCAATACAACTTTTCTTTCTCCCTAATTGCTAATGGACACATAATTAAGCTGACTGTGTTGAAGGAAGATGTAAGTGCTCCAAATACACATTGGGATAAAGTAAAGAATAAGACCAGATATGATGACAAACTTCAGTTTCTTTGGGACCTATGAAGTGAGGAAAGACATCAGATATAATTCCTCAGCAATAAGGAAGTAAATGCTATAAGCAATGGTACATTCACTGCAATAAGGAGGTAAATGCTATAAGCAATGGTACATTCACTAATCAATATGAAAGTAATGAAAAGTAAAGAGGTGGCCAAAATTATGACTGTTACACTATTCATAATTTTTCAACTATAATATGAAAGGATACCTGTCCACTATCAAAGCTTCCTGTTCGGAAGAACTGCAAAAAGATGAATAAGTATATAATAAAAACTCAAATATATATTGTAAGAAAGTACTTACCAAGAAAAATGTTAACCAAAAGTTGTCGAACAAACTGGTCTGGAATAAGAAATATGAAGGTGGCAGTCCCAACCAGCCAAGGTATGCCATGGCAAGAGTACTGAAAAAAAGAAAAAAAAAATCCTTACAACATCCCTTAGCAAGTAGATATATCTGGAAGAGAGAGGTACCAGCTCCTATTAAGCTCATTAGGCCTAAAGTGTGGGCCATGGCACAATATGTACACCTTGTACTGCTTTACCCAAACCTAAAAGAGAGGTAAGGATATGTAAAAAATTAATTGCTTTAGAGAGAAAGACTTTGTATTACATCCATATATCACCCTAAAAAATAGCAACTACATGAGATATCAAGGCCAGGCAATCATTTATATAAATTAGTGTAAATGAGGCAAAAAGTTTAGGGAGGATGGGGGTCAAGATTGTAGTACTGGATAATAAGAATAAAAATGTACGGCTGGATGGAGATCATCTAGAAATAGTGGGAGCTAAATGGACTGGCCAATAAGTGGTATGGGTGACATAGTTGAGGAGGATATGCAGAAATATGGACTTGGAGTAACTAGAGCTGTCAGATATGAATGCCAAGTGACTGATAAGGTAAAGGAATATGTATAAAGCTGATGACGGAGAGAAACTGGAGCCAAAAGGTGTACTAATAGCAGGAAAAAGTAAAGTGTACAAAGCTGATACAGTCATGTGAAAATGACAAAAGAAACTTGATCTTATTAATGTATTCTACCAAGACGAATAAACAAAATATCTATATCAAACAAATACATATATGGACAGAATGGAAAGAACTCTGTGAGGAGAGATATGATTGTGGAGGATTTAAGTAACTAGTTTAAGTGGAAATTGCAAAGCAAATCTAAAGTAAAAACAAAAGTATTTGAAATTAATGTGTATCATCACCAAACCTAATTATTCTTTACCTTCTAATATACTTAAAAAGAAATGTACTACACTTATATTTATAATTCATTAGGAAATATTTTACTTTTTATGGAACATTACCTCAAGTCCCTTTAGACGTCCTTTAAATTTGGCAAGCGGTCCATATTTCTGATCCACAAACTTGACAAACTTCTCAGTCACTGCTACATCCCACTGTAATATTGCTTTCAGTGGCTTGGGTAATACTCTCTTCTCTTCCATTGTTGAGAGATCTGGAGATAAACACATCTGATACGATAAATGGTCTTACTGGATTCCACCACCTCGAGATTATACTTTACAACTGGGAGTACAGTCTCATCAAAGAACTACTCACCCCAAATAAGTCCACACTTTCCTGCTACTGGAAGGAACAGAGCCTAGAACTGCAGGATCCTTTGGAAAGGTGGGAGCATTACTTAATAGTACTAGGTTGGGACATTAGGCAGAAGAAGTAGGTAGGAACATTGTGTAGGAGCCTCTCGCGGCACAGCGCTAGAGTTGCCCTTTGCCAGTGGCCTAATAGGGAAGAAGCACTAATGTCTAAGATGTGGACCTAGAACCCACCAGTTACAGAAATTCTTTTGCTGTGGCCACCCCTTGAGGGGGTTCCCGAAGGAAATGGGCATTAGAGATGTAGACAGATAGACAGATGTACCCTGTTCCAGGATTAAACTGCTTTCCCCCGCTCCATCACCACCACCACAACCACCACCACCACCACTTCCTCTACGAGTGAGTTGCTGATATTCAACTCAATCTCAAACCCTCTTTTCTTAAACACACTTAACAACACATAACTCACATATTCTTTATTTTCTTTTGCTATTTTTTCCTCTAACTTTACTTAACCAAAATCTATGGTAGCATAAGTATCCCACTATTCACCAGTACCAATTTTGAATGGTGCCAATGGTCAAATAAAGGGTGGGCATACCCTAGGAACCACATGACTACCATTATATGACAGGGATCCTCCCCATTTCCATAGCCACAGCACCAAGACCTTGTTCTTTCCCTGTTAATTTCTGCACCATTCACAGCCTTATATTTAACCTTTCTTCTGTAGAACACAAACTATTTACTTCTTCCCCTGAAACCCAACTGTCCAAGGAGGAAAAGTCAGGCAAGAATTTCATAAGTTCTATTGTTTTCCATGTGGTCTAAGTTATTCACCTATTCATTACTGTATGATAGAAACTAATCTCAGTCAAACTCCCCAGGATCTATCCACACTAAATCCTATCATCTCAAGACAAAGTACATGTTAACATGGTACCAGGACTAAACTAAAGCATTACCTAGCTTGGATCCACACCATGTGAATAGACAACACACACAAACTTGAATATGCAATCAAACCAGCGCAGGTTCAAATCCTAGTCGTGCCAGCTGCCCAGCTATTCTGTCTCTCCAAGTGGTTGTAAATAAAATGGGAAACTGGGATAGGTTAAGGTGTGTGTGTGTGTGTGTGTGTGTGTGTGTGTGTGTGTGTGTGTGCAGAGGAATTATAAACATGGTAAAAATATACACAAGGTTAAGAAATGGGGCTGCACCAGTGCAAAACTCTCTTCCCGTTACACACAAATAGTAACATTACTCCTTGTGCCAGTAATGGCTATCTATATCTAAACCTCTGATGCCCATTCCCTCCAGGAACTACCACCTCTGCAAAAGAGTCTCCACTTATCCCTGTCCCTACATGGCTACCTCGCATACACCATTCCACGCATTCTTAACCCCATTTCTCTCCCTCCAGCACTATTACACTCTATTTCCCCACGTCATAGTTGGTCTTCCTCTCGAGTACATAGTACCATGCACTCTCCTGATAAACTCCCCATCTTGCATTCTTACAACATGCCCAAACCACCTCAAAGTATTATGTCTCACCCACTCTACAATTCATTCTCTTTGCATTCCCTGCCATACCAGATCTCTCATACACCCTTTCATTATTTTCTTCATTCTATATAGTCATACCCCATGCTCTTCTCAAATAAATAATTTCCAGAGCCTAGATTATTGAATTCTGTGACTCATTCCATGTCCATATTTTGGCAGCATAGGTCTGGGTAAGGGTGACAATGCTGTCTCTTAGTCCTTTCTACACTTCCACCTCTACCCTTCATTATTTTATGAAGAGACCCAATGACCCTTCTAAACTATACTGCTTTCTCCCTTATCTCTCCTTCCTTATTACTAAAGTTACCCAAGTTGCTCCCAAATACTCAAATTCTGTCAGATCTCCCCTGTAACTATAACCCAGTTCAGTACACTTTCTTCTCACTCTATAGGGCTCTGCAAAATTTATTCTTTCACTCAGTTTCCTTTCAAACACCATTATTTCATTATTATTTGCATTTACCTTCAGCCTTATTTGCTTACACACAAACCTTACATCCTTCTGTAACTCCTCTTTACTCTCAGCAAACAACACAATATCATTTGCAAACAGGCATGTCAACATCCATCACTACACTCCATTTCATTGCCCCTTTCCTTAGTTTTGTTTTCATCTCTCTTATCTCTCTATCCATATATATGTTATAAAGCCACACTGACATCACACAGCCCTGTTTCACACCCACATATACACATGTGCATTTGCTCCTCTATAGAGGGCATTCAAACCATCCAACAATGGTCCCTCTACCACATACATCCTTTATACATCCCTTAAAGCATTCTACTCGACTCTGTCACATGCTTTCTCCAGATCCATAAAAGCTACATACAGTTTCTTAACTTTCATTAGATATTTTTCAACACTCACTCTTACCATAAAAATCTGATCCACATATTACCTACCATTCCTAAACCCCCATGCTCTTCAGTTACTCTGCATTCAATCAATTCCATCACTATATCATACATACACCATTCCTGGTATACTTAACAAACTTATTCCCCTATAATTCCAGCATACATCCTTTGTACATTTTTCTTTGAATAAAGGCACAATAACTGCTTTCACCCAATCCTCAGGCACAACCCTCTGCTTCCATGCTATATTACATAGCAAATGCATTCACTCTATCACACTTTCTCCTTCATACTTCAACATTTCAGCTGTAATGCCATCCACTCCAGGTGCCTTTCCTATTTTCAATCTCAATATTTCTCTTTTTACCGCTCTTCTCAATATAGGCCTGTGCAATTGTATCCTCTTTCTTCCATTCTTCATACTCATGCATTTAACAAACTGCCTCACCTTCTCCCACATTCACCAGTTTTTCAAAATTCTCTTTCCATCTTCCTTTCACTTCCTCCCTCTAATTCAGCAACTCCCCTTCCTTACTTCTCACAATTACATTTTCACTCTTACATCCACCACTTTCCTTTTTCATCTCCTTCCAGCAGAATTTCATATTTTTTCCAAAATTTTCACTCAACTTTCTTCCAAAATCTTCATCTATTTCCTTTGCTTTCCTCTATCTGTTTCTTAACACTCCATTTACACATTTTCTTTTCTCCTTCTCTACTGAGCTACCACTGGTACATTCCTCTCGAGCATCTACTGTATGCCTTTTTCTTCTCTTACATAGCATTTATAATTTCATCCATCCACCATGCATTTTTCCTGGCTCACAAGTTAAAAATTTAGACCCATATATCTGCACAGCAGGCTGTTATTGACATAATCCAGTGCCATACTTGAACCTGGTAAATCAACACATACACACGCACACATCATGTACTTAATGGTAAGTGCTGTAAATCTCATAAGATGAGCTGCACATGGCTTTTTGATACCCCCTTACAGAAACTGTGGTCATGCTTGGGAACCAGACTACATGAAGAATAATGTTTATGGGGAAAATGTTCAATGCAAAGCCACCATGCTTAACGTTACGCTACAAAACAAAAATTATGAGGAAAGGTTTTCATGATCTCAAATCTAGTCTTGGAACAAGCAAAATCTTATAATTTGCCAGTTTAACTCTACATCATGATTATCTTTGAATACCAAGTGATTTTGATTTGCAATGCTAGTGTTGTGTTTTGTGAATAATATAACACTGGCAGTGCATGATTTGGAGCATTACATCTTATCCAATGATATCAAATACGGTGATAATAGTAAGGATTATGCATATCAATGAAAATGTAGGGTTAATTGACGCATGTGTGGTAATACATTTGCAAAATATCAACAGAGCCTATAAAAGCCTTACCTAAACTCACAAAGTAGCTGAAATGACAGAATGAATATACCAACGTTAAATGCATCTGCTGCTGGGGTCTGCACGGCCACTCATTGAGTTGTTTGCTAACATCCAACACCATTTATGCTGTGCTCATTTAAGGATGTGATTGGTATCTTTCATTATCTTATTGCATATCAAAATTAATAATGACTGCTAAGGAAGTTAGGTGGTTTTCACAAGTGTATTACATACTTTTATTTTCATCAACTCCATACTTTCCCTAATATGCTAAAAATACCTTATTCAAAACTGAGGTTATTTACTTATTTACCTCTATGTCACAATTAGCTTTGAATATCAGATTTAGCTTTATGGTCTTAACCAAAATGAGACAAGAAAAATACCAATATTAGATTCATCTATTTTGGCACTCACAAGGATGCTCTCTGTATTGCCTATTTATTGACATTCAGCAACAATTTCATACTCAATCATGGGTGTGACTTGTATATTTCCATTAGAACAATAAACATGAAGAAAAATATTGACTGTCAGAAAGGTTAAGTGTAGGTATCATAGATTCTGATGATTTTTTAAGAGCGTACTCCGAACTTTTACTTTAAGCATTTGGTTTTCCCTGATATACTACTATCATCTAATTAAATGTCACTCAGCAATAACCGCCTGAGAAAACTGATGACACTGTCCTCTTCACATTGACCAAATCAGTCTTCAATACGAATTCAGTGAGGTATACAGAGGTCTAGCCTACATATGACAATTTATACAGTCACAAAACTGTATTTTCAGGGAAAAGTCTACCATAACATATGCCATGCGCCAATACTACAGAGCTAAAACTAGAATCTCTATGACCTACAAATGTCTAAATATGTAGCTAAGTCTATACAAACTCTTTAACCCTTAAATGAAAGGCTTTCAACACTTTATATAATATATCCAGACACCGACTTACTATGACCGCAAAAAGTGCAGTTGTAAAGTTCGATTCGATGGACTCCAATCACAGTCCTGTCTTGATGTTTGACGTTTGGGAGAAGCTACAAGATACTCAAAATTCTACAAGCACCCAGAGCATCAAGCCGTGTATACGGATGCCATCTACGAGGTCGGCCAAAGCGTGGACTGGTGTCACTGACTCTATCATATGTTATGTCTGACGGTGTTGTCATGCGACTATGCCGCTATTACCACGCTTCCTTGCCGATGTTCAAATAGATTTCTGTCACTTAATACGTATACCATTTACTGTCACGTAGGTCGCCTGTCATACAGCGACGAGCACGTGTTTTAATGGCATTAGAGGATTAGTGGAAATGTGGTAAGGAAATATTTTTCCCAACCTAGGAAGAAAGAGATTCGGTAAGTAAAGATAAGCGAAACTTGTTTCTACGAAGAGAAATGCTTAGGTGATTAACATTACATTGTTTTTCCTGATATTACACATTTACACCACAAAACCTGAATCAATGGAAGGCAATGTACGGTAGAGCACTAACCGGCGTGATTATCTCTTCCTCGTACGGAATACTGTCTCTGAGTGAATATGGATAAGATAATAAGGTTATCTATATTAGAAAGATGAACGGTAGGCAAAGAAAAAGTTTTCATTGTTTTATCGGAATAGCAAACACAGGTCGTTATTTAATATTTCTAGCAAAAACACAGCGGGTTATTAGCTTGTTACATAAAGGCACTTTTTTTTTATTCATTTGCTGCCGTAGAGGAAGCATTTTGATTCTGAATTCTCACAGCAAAACAGGACCTATTCTTTAAAATAAACCAGTGTTAAGTACCCTGTCGCTACCTATACACTCTCTTAGCGAGAAAGGTGAGACTTTATAGGTTGGTTGGTTAAATATTTGGGCCTTAGGTACATCAGTAAATTATTTCGCACGGATGTACCGAATAAGGAACTACTGAAGGAGAGGTGAAGGAAGAAGAGTAACAGTGCTTCCTGTTTTCACATGACTGTAAGCTTGAGCAGTGACGGAGGGTGTTACAGCAGGGACGCACTGCTACTGCATTAAGGAAAGGGTGAAGATGTAAATTTTGGAGTTACAGAACAAGTGCTTTGTTGGGTTCAAGAAGGACACCGACAGTTTACGACTAAGTAGGGGAATACTTTTTTTCCTTTTTCTTTTTTTAAACATATACCTCCCTACTTCATGAGGTGCGGGCCCTATACCTCGGGGCGGCCCGCCGGTGGTGAGGGACCTCAGCACTGGGCCGAGGGGGTTGGGCGTGTTATCCCACCCAGGTCCCACGAGAGCCAGGCTCCACTCTGAAGTAAGTAGGTGAATATTAAGGTTTGATATTAGGAGTAATATTCAGCTTCAGAATCTTATTCCAGAATGTTGACTATGGTTGTAAGCATGCGTTAAGGCTTCAACGAGGAGGAAAAACAACAGAGTAAATCTTTCTATAATTCTGATGAATTCTGTAGGCAAGAGATACATATGATTAACATAGGTGAGTTTGTGGTAATGAAAACAAGAGGAAGGATGGAGCCTACTGCGAAGAGACACTAAGCAGGGCAACTAAGATCCTGTTCAAGAATGACTTGGAGGGCAAAAATAACAAAAGGTTTCATTGTTCATCCTTACGTTAAATGACGATAACGTGCCTCTTAAGAGGAAATACACTGTTTGATTTGGGAAAAAATGCAAGAATGTATGAGGCCCAAAATCTAGCAATGGAAGAGTAGAAACAAACTGCGCTGAAACAACCAAGGAATACATTGGCTGTCTGTTGCTTATAAAGCTGAGGTGCTGAGACAGGTAATAGCTCAGAAGTATGGGTGATATCTGAAGGATAGGCAGATGTCTAGAGATACCGGAGTACGGTAACAATAGTGTGCTGGTTGAGTAGGTACACGACTATCGTTATCACCGGCGCTCAGCGTTCGGGAGCTGACCTCTGTGATACAGGTTAGCAGAAGAGCGGTTTGCTACGGGACTCTCACAGGTGCAGACCTCAGTGATAATGATAGTTAATACCACACTCAGGGTAGTTCTGGCAACATTTCGAGATCAGCTGTACAAAAGTGCCGTCTTACGGCTTCTAGGCTTTTGACAAACTATAAGGCCAGCTGTACGGTACGGTTTTGTGTGTTGGTGAGTACGACAATAAAAGTTTAAGGATTATGGCCTAAAATGAATACTTACGGAAGCACTTGGGATAATTACTAAGTAACGTTTGTAAAATGACATTTTGATATCTACGAAATCTATCTCTGGGTTCGTTATTGTTAGAGGAAATCTATTCCACACTCACAGTTCATCTAAAAGAGCGGTGGACTTGGTTGTTAGAGTTATAGAACTGATATTGCTTTATATATAAAATCTCACCTAAGTTAACTTAAAGTGATTCAACTCTTTAAATCGATCGCTGTGGGTTAAAAAGACTCTGGCTAACAATAATGAATCCAGTGACATGACGTTATTTTCGAGATGTCACTGAATGTAATAGGTATTGCACTTGGAACCCGTGCAGTGGAATATGTGGTGACGCCATAAAGTCATGAAGGTTTTTCTGCTAACTGCATGTCTATAAAGACTATAGTCTTTATAGGGCCCAGTTAGAGTTGCTTGACATATCCCGCAAGGGTTCTCTCCTACTTTTTTTTTTAAGTTGAAGGCTCCAGTCACGGACTAAAGTCCACATCAAGGCCGGGCC
>JAUUDW010199335.1:0-10019 GCA_032361385.1 Panulirus guttatus | reverse complement strand
ACCCACAACTGGAGCTGAATCCAAAGAGCCAAGTTGGGTTACTGGTAAACCAAGCTCTTGGAAGCCACAGCCCACAATGGACTACCACAGTCTGGCTGTCTAATACACTTTAAAAACTTTTGGGATTTCTTAAATTTCTGCAACATGTATTCTATGGCATTTCTGATAGCTGCAAGTTGCTGAATAGTACTGGGCCTTAGATGTTAAATGTATTTTCTCTTTTGTGCTTACTGTACCTTTTGATTTTGTGTAATAATTTAGTATTTCATGCATGCCATGCCAACAGGGAATAATTTTTCCAAATGAAGGTGGGGGACCATACCTTCTAGGATTTTACAAGTGCAAATAATAATATAACTTTTATCCATGTTCTGGAAAGTATAGCCCAAGCAATTTCAGTTATTCCTATTAGTTCAGTTCATGTACTGTGTCAATGTGAACCACAAAAGATCTTCCCATATTTTTGAACGACAATCTTGCCCTCATTTAAAGACGTTAGTACACAGCAGTAATCTATCTGTGAGAGAATTAGCACCTTTAAGAACACCATCATGGTGTCTTCTCTCTTGTCATGAAGATCTACAAAATCTATCATATCTTTTAAGAAGCAACTGTTGCCTTGTTTGTTCACTAAAAGTCTTCAGATGTTATTACTCTAAAGGTCTTTCAAAATGTTCCTTCATGTTACAATGATTACAGTGTCATCTGGTACTCTGGACTGCCTTTAATTTTTTATTTCCCATACCAGAAGATATGGAACTCACTGAAAAGCAAGTCATTTTTAGCGGCTCAGTCGATGACTCCATTTAAATTAATCTGCAATTCTTCCGTGCCTTTTAATAAAAATATTTCTGTATTCATTGCAGTACCACATGCAAAGGATGAAATGAAATTATGACCCATTTGTATCGATGTCACGTATGAAAATAAGGAACAGAAGGGGCATGAGTATAGTTCCTTGGGGGACTTATATTTTTGCCACTGAGGCACTGAAAAAATCCCGGTTCATATGTTGTGATCTATTTGCTAAAAGTTATACATCTAATTCTACTAATCATCCCCACCATCTAATATTACTAATCATCCCCATCTTATCCACACTATGTGTAGTTCTATGAAACCATGGTCACAATTATCAAAGACTTCTGCATAATCTTTTCAGTTCTCCAGTGCCTCTACAATTCTATGATTGAGGTCAAGCAACTGAAACAGACATTATCTTCCTAGCATGAAACCACACTGTCATGGGTTATGTAGCTTATTCAGTTTCACAAAGGTGGTCAATCTGCACCTTTGGATATTCTCAAAGGTATTAATAACATGCAATACCAGTGCTATCAGTCAGCAGTTTTTCTAGGATAGTTTTCCTTCCTCCTTTGTGGAGAGGGGCAACAGGAGTTGGTTTCAAACTCAGAAATGATGCCAGGGTCCAGACTTTTTCGTCTAAGGGATATTTAGTGCTTATATACAAGACAATCTGCATTCTTTACAAAGACAGTTCCAGGAGTCTGGTCCTGGGACGAAGTACATGTCATGTTCTCAATGGCCCATCTCAAAGTCCCATGATGCTGCTGAAAGATCTGGTACACATTACATAAAGGGACTACTGTTAGCAAAAAGTTGGTTGAGTCATTTATCTTTTAAGGTGGTTTTTAGCCAGCTAAATACTGATTTGTTTTGCTTTTATCAGTATCTCACTCATCTCCTAGCAATCAATAGTGTAAGTGCCCTCTTCTCTTTATAATGGGCCTATGGAGTTCAAGGTCTTCAATTTCCATTTCGAGTATATAGTTTTTGTTTCTGTTGCATTTTGCTGCTTAACTAACAAAGTTTCTTATGACCTTTAGTAAAGCTCAATATGTACACCTTAAGTGGCATGTAACATATCAAAGACAATACTCCACTTCAGTCCACATAATGGCTAACATAAACCATCAAACTTCAAATACAATTATTGCTTGTCCTTGCACAAAGCATTTCAAAGTCAGCAACAGGAATTGGGAAACATACGGTAATCCTTGATGTAACCACGCAACAAAAAGTCCAGAGAAATAATGCTGGCAGACTGAAGAGGCCTGGGAACTAGCCTAACATATCATTCTAGTCAGGAAAGGCATGCCAAACAAACTTCAGCATTATCATTAATCAGGCCACTTAAAACAATGAATCCTGTTTCATCATGAATGTGCCTCACGAGGGTTTCATATTTGCAAAATACCATGGTTAAATCATCCTAATATCTGAAAGGTGGCTTCACCAGAAGACATAACCCTTAATAGGTAGGTGGTGGTCGTCTTCAACTGAAATTGGCATGAAACATGCATACTCGTTGCACTATGGCTCATCATTAAGTTGCAAGGCTTGCAGTATCGACACTTTATGTGCATGAATATGCAATTTCTTGTGGACAAATGTGTACTGCAGAGATTGGTGGTAGCTGGGATTCAAATGTAGCAAGGTGAGTTGGAAACTACCAACAGCTTCTGTAATGCCAGAGCATCTTCCTCATGGTGAGTCAAGCATGCTTCCTCTCTCCAGAAACCTGCAAATCCAGTGTCACTGATTTTGACTCTGCAAACCAGACATCTATACCAAATCCTCTCAAGTCAATATCTCTGCATGAGCCTCAAGGGGCTCTTCCAACAATGACTTCTTCAAAATCCTCACATACCATACTTCAATCAAGGTCAATTATTCGTGTTAATTGTGACGATTGCATTGCAAAGATACTGGCAGCACGTGCGACCTTGGTGGTGCAAAAGATGCTTTTCCATGATGTACGGCAAACATGAAAGATAAAGAGCATGTTGTGCAACTGCATAATCGTGAATTTTACCTCAGTATAAAAAAAATAGGCAAAAGGAAAACTGCTGATATGTGAATTCCATTGTTGATATGTTGGTACAAATTGTGGTCGCCTAATCAACACTTGGAAAATTATGGAGCACAATTTCAAATTTACGTTCAAATAGAGCTTCCTATAAGTACAATAGGGATGGAAGACTGGGGTATTAACACAGAAATCAAAAGATGAAATAATATGGTAGGAAAAAACACTCTAAAGATCCAGGGCCTAGAACTTTTCAAAACAATGCTTGCAGCCACTAGAAACACTAAGGACTATATGGAGGACAAATTTAATCTTGAACATTCATAAACATAGATCTTCAAAAGTGATTAATGTTCACAGACAAAAATCATTGCACTGAGTATTCCTACCACAATTCCATGGCTACCTTCTAGGTAGGGGTGGGAGTAGGAGGCATTTAGGTGCTAAATCTACATAATAAGAAACCAGCAAACAGTAGAAATTCCATATTCAAGCCAAACCTCATAGAAAAGTCCTGCAGATCAGTTATCCTGCTGACAATAAAGGGAAAGGAAATATGCAGCTTGTGTCAATGTTGCCACATTTGCCAATTTCTGCTGATATAAACAATATACAGCATCAGTACAATACTACTAACAGAGTTACTAATAAAGTACAATACACTTATAAATGAGTCTGTTATATTTAGTGCGAAGAGGAGTGATCAATAAGAAATGATGGGACACAAGATAGGGAGATGGGTGTGGTGGTAAGAAGAGTATGGTTTTGATATTTGAAGAGTTCACTGAAATGGTTTGGACAAATTGAAAGGAAGATTGAGGAGAGATATACATATCAGAAGTGGGGGGAAAAGGAAAAGAGAGAGACTGAAGACGAGCTGGAAGAATGGAATGAAAGATGATTTGAGTGACTAGAGCCTGAATGCACAGCTATGATGTATAAAATGGGGAACAAGCTGTCAGTGGGAAGAACCTGGGTAAATGAAGCAGTCAAGGGAAACCTTGGAAAGATGTGAAGGGCTTGGCTGTGGACAAAGGTCTCTGCTAGAGTGGGTATGAGCATATGACGCCATTTTTCATCTGTTCTTAATGCTACTTAAGTGTGAAGCCAAAAGTACATGTGTAAGAGAAAAAAGCAAAATGATAATAATTCCATATATATGTATATACCATAAATATTGGTATGTTATATATGAAAACAACACAGGCCATTCTTATATCTGATAGCAGAGGAGTAATAGCCCCTCTCTGGGTTATCAAAATTCTACGTTTATTGTTATGCTGTCATATCTCATTCTGTAAATGTAAACGCATCTGTATGGGTACAAAAATCTTCAATGTTTCAGGAAGGGGGAAAAAAAATGGATGTTACATTAAAATGGACCTGAACTATACAAAGAAGAAATTTAAATACGGCCTAGACATATAAAATATCAACAAAGTGTACCTGGCCAACTTGGAAGCAGCAGGTAATAAAACTGAGATGCATTTTCCAACATCCCAAATGAGCAGAGGAACAACATAGCAGCTTGGCCAAAGAACAAGCTGTGAAGGGAAAAGACCCCAAAAATCCTCGTTAGTTGCTAAGTCTGGTAAATTACCTTCTGTATAACAGCTTGTACTAATGGGAGAAGTTCTCAACTACAATAATGTTTTTAAACCATTTCTCTCATAGGATTAGTCTTAAATTACTTCAAAAAGGTCAAATAGGCATGTTTCCATCTGCTGATTTCTATCACACAAAAACTACAAATTCACCCCAAAGCTTTTTGAACTTGTGCACTGCTACACTAAAGGCCAAGAAGCCCCTCAACTCAGTTTGCAGCTCAGTTGCAACATCAGGACTTCTCTATGAGGTTTGGCTTGAATATGGAATTTCTACTGTTTGCTGGTTTCTTATTTAGATTTAGAATTATCACCAGTCACGCAATATTCATAAAAATTTTCCAACCGAGGAAGGTCTATTAGGGTGAGAAAAACTTGCTTCCATCTTTACCTCAACTCTGGGAACACACAAAGCAATGTCTGTTGACTTATGTGGTAAGGTTTCGAAGACGCTATCTAATTTTTCGTCGAATCTGAACTAAGGGAGGAGATAATAGAAAATTCTTATTAATCATATGGTCATGGTATTACAGTTCTTATCATGGAATGCATGAAAAATGTTTAACTGAGAACGAGAGAAATTAACAAGACTTGATTTATGGAAGGTAATCATGAGAGACACCATAATCTACAAAAAAAAAAAAAAAATCTCAACAAGCAAAGTTCTACAAAGCACAACAACAGATGACAAATGGCAAGACAGATATGTTCAATTAAATCTAAACTACTAAACTTAAAAGATGCCAAAAACAAGAATTGTACACAAATCAAAAATTTTTGCTACCATAAAATCCTATCAATACTTAGGCAGACAAAAATGAAAAATATTTGTTCACAAACACATTAACATCAGTAAAGATTGGAAGAGACGATAAGGTACGTGAATGTAAAGAGATCAATAACATATAACTATACAGATGATTACAGTTACTAAAGCCAATAAGCTATTACTGCAAAAGCTACAAAAAAAAGAGTTAAAAAAAAAGCCTCTTATAAAAACCTAAATGGAAACGACAGAGCTGATCTAATGCTTTACCTCTTAACATAGTACATCAATACAGAACAGCAGAGAAACAGGGATATGCAGGTGATCGATGAACAGCATTTGATTTAAGATACTACATGAGAGCAAGTCAATTATGAAATATTGTACTTATCATAATCATTACGAAATCATTTAATCATCAAACTTACTGTCTTAAAAAACAAAAAAGATATACAGGCGATGAACTACTGTCCTGACTACATTTCAACCATTTAACGTACTTATGAAAAACAAAAATCAATTGAAAGGAAGTGCACCATATTATGACTGCACAACTTAAACATTCAAGACCACACAACTGTGAACATGCGTTCCATTACCTTGCATGGCAGAGAGAGATATGAAGCAAATTCCTCATTAGACTATTTATTGGAAAAAAAAATACCAATACCATCAAAAAAGTACATCACAAATCAAGCAATTAAACATTAATATTGTTAGTGACAATAAAATAAACAAGATACAATTTTACATAACATTAAAAATCAATATAACAGAAGTAGGAAAACACTTCACATTGCAAATACAGTTGCATGGTGACAAGACTGTAAAAGGCAATTATCTGGCTATGATGGGCTCATGCAACAACAGAAAGATTTGGAAAAACCTCTGGAAGGCATCATATGTCAGGAAAATAAATATAAGTAGCACTGTCTATTAACAAGGCCCTATACATTGGTCACTGGTCTGGTATTGGTCTGTGGGGCCTCGTTGTGGATAGGAAGCACTGGTTTAGATGCATTACGAATGACATGTATAGAATGGACAAAAGCAAATGTGGCCTTTCTTTGTCTGTTCCTGGCACTTCCTCACTAACGTGGAAAACAGTGAAAAAAAAAAGGGGTTTCATATAATCCAATAGTACTGAGTTTTGCAAATGCCATTAATGCTATTTGCAGTTACAAAAAAGGGGAATTATACACTCGATGAACAGAAAGTTGAATAAAGAAAACAGCAAGGAAAGGTCACAAATGAACAATGACATGATATGCATACATCCAACCTCTAGCTGCCTCAAATCTTTTAGATACCTTTAAGTTAAATAAAAATAATAGTTACACAGGCTAGCAATGAAATAATAAACACAATTTAAAGAAAAGTTACACAAATTAGCAATAAAACTGCAAAACACAATAACTTTCAAAATAACAAAAACTGGGACATGAGAGGCACATAATAGTACCACATCAAGTGCATCTAATGCTATGGTCATTCATCAACATACATCACAAGAGTAAATGTCACTGCCAACACCTGCACTTCTGATATGCTGGAAGTAAGAGCCTAATGACATAAGGATAAATGCAAACTATGCCCACCACTTTCTCTAATGATTTAACATTTCTTCTCCATGTCCTCTCATTCACATTTTAATCTCTCTCTCAGAGCCACAGGCACTTTATGGGGTGGATGAGCCACTGGGTTAATCTTTGAATCAACCTCTGGATGCAGTTCACCTACTCACAAATAAAAGATGTTATGATATAGAATACTTGCACATATACATCATTTTCAGGCCAGAGAGAGCAATTCAGTATCAATATTCCACAATAATTATACTAGGTCCATATCAGGACCCCCTTCAAAGGCTTCCTCCCTTTTTTTTTGGAAAAAAAAAAGACAAATCAAAGATAGAGGTGAAGTTCCCTTATCAAGGCATATGCTACTGTTTACAGGATACAGAAAATTATATAATAGTTAAAATTAGCAATGCACTCTAACATACAGCAAAAAGAAAACTAATTCGAACTTTGTCTAAATGTAGATGGTGGTTCTGCATCTGATTCCCCTCTAGAAAATACAGCAAACTGTGAAATACCTTTCATTTTTGCTTATATCTAGAGTGAACAAAATCACTTCCAAAAAATTTGAATTAAGAGAGGTTAATACAATATTTGCTGTTTTACAGCATCTCATATAAAAAACAGAGATAATGATATATGGATTCCTAAATCAATTTTGAGACTAAGAAAAACAAACCACTCTGTAACTAAGCACAATCTAATAAGCTCATCCACTTGTGCCAAATGATGTTTAAACAAAGCAACGGAAGTGATCATCACGAAAATTCATATGAATTTAAAAGAACAATTAATGAATGCTGAAAACTACACAACGTTTATACCAAATGCAATCTTCAGGTATCTTCACCTCAACAAACTGGGCTGGGCCTATGTAGTTGGATTGGGTTGTTGGATGACCAAGCTGTTCAAAACCACAACCCACATGCCTTCATCGCCCCCAAAGCCTGGTTGGTCTGATAATCTTTGTAGATGCTTGTCCAGTGCACTCTAAAACATCTCTGCTGTGCATCCCTTCTGTTTCTGATGATAGAGGAGGCAAATGGCTGAACCAGGGCATGTGAAACGGGTAAACCATGGATCTTCACTTCATGATCCTCAGAGTTTGTCTATACTGGAATCTTCATCCTTCAGCATGCCTTACTGGTGATGCAGGATAAGTCAGCACTGAAGTCATTGTAAAATAGTCTAATTCTGCTAAAGCATTTGTAACAGGTGATGGAAATGCGAAGTTGGGATGTGATGAAACTGGCGGGATAGCTGGTAAATGGGGAGTGCCTGGGGTAAGTGAGAACAAGAATTATAATCATCTTATGGATGTCTGTGCTGAGAGGGGTTTATTCCTTGCAAACACCTTTCTTTTGGCACAAGATGATCCAAAGATATACATGGATGAGAAGTGATGGAAGAAAACAAAAGAATTTGATTGAGTATCTGAAAGTGGATGAAAGATTGTGCTGGATACTAGAGTTGTATGAAAATTCCTTGGAGATTCTGACTCTTTTGCAGTTCTTGTGAAGGTGAGCATCAGGGAGAAGTGATGGTATGGTGTAAGTATGAATGGAGAGGTATAAGTGTTGCAAAGCATGAAGATGAATCAGAAAGAATGCAAGTAGTGTGAAAGAAGGGTGACAGGAAGTTTAGATGAAAGTGCTGTAAATGTTGGACTGCAGATGTGTGACGTGTTTAAAATGTTTAGCGAAAGACTGTTAAAGATTGTAGAATTAGTTGTTGGATACAAAGCTGTGAGATATAAGATGAAATTAGAAACACTGTGGGAGAGAATAAAATGGCAGATAGTAGATAGCTCAAAAGAAATGTACCAGTGGAAGTTCAGCAAATCAGGAGGGAAAAATATAAGATGCGTAAGCAGATATTAAAAAGCTGCTAGTGGAAAGAAAAGAAAGGATAGATGAAGATTTTGAAGGAATGTTGTGTGAAAAGTTTAGGGAATATAAGAAATTGTACTGGAAGGTGAAAAAGGAAAGATGTGGATGTCGAGTGGAAATGTAAATATGAGACGTAAGGAAGAGAGTTACTGGATCAAAAGGAAGTGAAAGAAAGATGAAGAGTATTTTGAAGAAACTGGTGAATGCTGGAGGTGGTAAGGCAGCAGTTATTACATACATGGGCACAGAAGCTGGAAATAAACGGATACAGGGGCAGGAGTCTACAGCATAATAAAAGGTGATAATAAGGCTAAAGGTAGGAAAGGCACCTGGAGTGGACAGGATTACAACTGAAGTGCTGAAGTATGATGGAGATTGTGATAAAGTAGATGTATTTGATATGTAATTTAGCATGGAAACAGAAGGTTGTGCCTCTGGATTGCATTTTGATAACTGTTTCTTTCCCCACACATCAAAGCTTTGGAACTCTCTACTTTCTCATGTCCTTCCCAATAACTATGACCTTGCTCATTTCAGAAGGCAGGTCTTTCACTTTCTCAAAAATTCGTAAATACTTTCCCTATCTTTTTTTTTTCGTTTCTTAATTCACTCTATATTTCAATTAGGGCCCGGCCTTAATGTGGACTTCTGTCCATGACTGGAGCCTTCAATATAAAAAAAATCAGTTTCTTTATTCAAAGGAAAAGGTACTAAGGATTTATGTAGCAATTATAAGGGAGTAAGTCTGTTAAGTATACCAGGAAAATTGTACGTAAGAGTGTTGATTGACAGTGATGCATGTGACTGAATGCAGAACAAGTGTGGAGCAAGGGGGTTTTTAGGATAGGCAGGGGATGGGAAGATCAGATTTTTGCTGTGAGAATGACTGTGGAAAAATATCTAGGAAAAGGTAAGAAGTTGTGAGCAGCATCTATACATCTGGCAAAAGTATATGGCATAGTTGAGTGGAATGCCTTGTAGGATGTGTTAAGGATATACGGGGTAGGGAGGCAGCTTTTGGATGGTCTAAAAGCCTTCAATGGACTAGCAAATGCATGCATAAGAGTGGAAGAAGAGTTGAGCTAAAGTTTTGGTATAAATGTGGGTGTGAGGCAGAGCTATGTGATGTCATGGTGATTTTTTAACATATATATGGATGGAGTGATAAAAGACAGATGAAAGCAAAACTTGGGAAAAAGGGTGCAGAGATGGAGTGTGGTGCTGAGGTATGGTGGCTAGTGACAAGCCTGTTTGCAGATGATACTGTGTCATTTTTTGAGAGTGAAGAGGAGTTGCAGAGGGTTGTAAATGTGTTTGATGATGTATGTAAGAATAGGCAATTGAAGAATA
>JAUUDW010199113.1:0-10565 GCA_032361385.1 Panulirus guttatus | reverse complement strand
TGAAAGGACCAAACTGAAAGTAAATGTGAATAAAAGCAGGATTATTAGGTTCAGGAGGATTGAGGGACTTGTTACTTGGGGTGCAAGCTTGAATGAAGAAAACTTGGAGGAAGTGAAGTGTTTTACATACATGGGAGTGGGACTGGCAGTGAATAGAACCACTGAAGCGGAAGTGAGTCGTAGGGTAGGTGTACACCTTTCACCTTCCTGTATGTTAAGGCCCCATCTTCAATTTGGTCTTCCCGTTCCCCTTGTTCCCTCCACTTCAGTTACATATATCCTCTTTGTTAACATTTCCTCACTCATTCTTTCCATATGTCCAAACCATCTCAGCACAGCCTCTTCAGCTAACTCAACCAAACTCTATTCATTAACACACCTCTGTTAAACTTCTATTACTTAATCAAACCACCACACAATGTACTGTCCTCATACATTTCATTTCCAACATATCCACCATCCTCCACACATCCTCATCTGTGGCCCATGCTTCCCATCCACACAACAATGTTGAGACTACTATAACTTCAAACATACCCATTTTTGTCCTCTCAGATAATAACCTTTCTTTTCACACATTACTCGATACTTCCAGAACCTATGCCCCTTTACCCACCCTTTGACTCACCTCTGCTTCCATGGTTCTATTCCCTGCCATGTCCATTCCTAGTTATTTAAAACACTTAACTTTCTCCAAATTTTCTCCACTCAGACTCGTACTTTAGCAAACCTGTTCCTCTGCCCTGCTAAACCTACTCACCTTGCATTTATTTACATTTACTCTCAACTTGCTCCTTTCATACACTTTCCCAAACTCAGTCATCAACTGCTGCAGTTTCTCACTTGTATCTACCATCAATGTTGTGTCAACAAACAACTGATTTCACTTCCCAGGACCCCTCACCTCCTACAGACAGCTCATTGGCCCCTGTGTCTACCTCACTCACTACCCCAATCCATGAACAAATTAAACAGCCATGGTGACATCACACACCCCTACCAGAGACCAACCTGAAACTCTCCTCTCTTCCTATGCACACACATGCTTTACCCTCGAAAATACTTCTCACTGCTTCTAGCAGCTTTCATTCCACACCATACATAGCCGTTTTGATAACAGCTTCTTTCCCTACATGTCGAAGCTTGGAACTCTACCTTCTCATGTCTTTCCCAATAACTATGACCTGGCTCATTTCAAAAGACAGGTCTTTTACTTTTTCAAAAATTCATAAATTCTTTCCCTGTCTTTTTTTTCCCTTTTCTTAATTCTCTCTATATTTCAATTAGGGCCCAGCCTTGATGTGGACTTTTGTCCGTGATTGGAGCCTTCAACATTAAATAAAAAGAGACCTGTTAATTTTAAAAAATTTGTATGCCATGGGAATTTTTCTAATTATCATAAGTATGTTATATAATCAGACTCTGAATCATGCAGTGTTCCTGAATACTAGTACTTGCAAATAGAAGAATTTTTTCTTACCAGTACATAAATTTATCCAAAAATGTGCCCCTAAATCTACTAAGTTCATAGCCTCCACAGCCAGTACCTATGGTGTTAGTATAAAGTTTCTCCTATGATTTGTTCTTGAGTTATTATGCTAACAAGAAAGTCTCCATAGACATATAGACACAAAGAGGGGGTGACACTTACAATGTCCAGCATACACTATGTGTAGTGGAGAGAAATAAAGATTTTATATATAAATATGTCACTATAACACCTAAGATATACATAAGAATAAAACTGAACTAAGCAACACAGCAATAACTAACATTAATCACAAAACAATGAGCGTTAGGCTGAGCATTTCACTAAGTTTTTCACTCACTGCATCCCTCTTCATCTGACAGATCAAGTGGGCATTCAACAATGCCGTTGCATCTGTACTGCTGATCAATGAAGTGCCCACTCTCGCACTGGAACTCGAAAGGACCTGTTTTAAGCAGATCAAATGTGGCTATATATTTTTAATTTCCAATGAATCTCTATAGACCCCAATGAATCTCTATAGACCATCTTACACCATGAATGGAACCATGAATATGCAGGACTCAATATACATATTCCAGTTGAAAAGAAATACTTAGAGTCAGAAAATTGGGTATCAAGATACCACCCAAGATGTGATGAAAACTTTAACTTCATTTGCTACACATAAACACATCTTTCATAAACTGGGTTTTATACAAGATTAACCTGAATTTTCTATTGGTTCTACAAAAATTAGATTAGCCCAAATAAAATCTATCTTTTAAACATTTTCTTTCTACTTTCACTTAGACATTTTTTATTTCTTCATCCTCTTTGCTAAGGCAACTTCAGCAATATCACAAGTTGCCTACTTATAAGAGTATTTCAAATCTTTCAAACACAATGAACGGAACAAACATAAACAAAATCTGGCCACATCAAATACAGACTTAACATTCAGTATGAGATACAAAGCAATACATACTTTTTGACGACATACTTTCTTTTTACTTGCTATAACATAAGTGAATATCTTATACTTCATGGAAATCACCAAACAGTTAATAAGTCATACTTACTAATGAATATTCCAAAAGCCAGATCTTAAGAGCAGATGTAATCTAGAAATTCCCACACAAAGATATTTGACAACACCCTCCAACAAAATGAGAAAATGTCAAACAAGTTGATAGCTAACAGCCAAGCAAGAGTCACCCCCAAAACGCTTTACTTACAAAATCCTCAGACTCTAAAGTGAAGTCCCCTAAGGAGCAATTCTATGACCTCATCACATCATAGCACCCTAACACTGCACTAGCAACAAGAAACATGCAGCATTACATCACACAACTAAAATACTGACTTACTTCAAACATTATGTTTGCATTCCCACAAATGTCCACCATCACCCTCTATCACCCTCTGAGAGCCTAGAAACCAACCTGCATCCCCACATTACCCTGAACGATCAACCACTCCCATTCAGCGACACACCAACTGTACACAGTATCATATACAACACACGTATCACATACCACATACTCATGATATTCATCCCCAGCATCACACACATCAGCATAAAAGCTATAAATCAAATGGCCTTAGAAAACTCATTAGTGTGAGTTTCACAAAGAAAAATCTCTAAGCTTCCTTAACAAACAATTCACCTGCTCAACCCTTTTTTTTTTTTTAACTATACTTCACATGCCCAGTCATCCACCATTTCAACATTAAACCACACAAAACAAGGCACTCAGAACAATCACCCAGTGAAACAAACTTACTTTCAGTACAGTCCCACCTCAACATTCTTAGCACCTAATTCTTCACAAAATCTCTAGCTCCCTCCTATCCAAACCACTGTGTAAACATTCACCAATCCCCATGGAGAAATGAAAAGCTAAACCCTGACTCACACTTCATCAAAGACCTTCCAACCCCTGAAAACACCACACTAACAAAACAAATTGGAACAATTGGAACGCTAGTGATAGGTGATGTGAATATGAGAGTGAGTAATGTGAAAGCTGAGGGTATGATAGAGGGTCATGGGGTATTCAGTACTATGAATGGAAATGGTGAATAGCTTGTGGAGATGTGTGCAGAAAAAGGATTAGCGGCCATAAATAAGTGGTTTAAAAAGGGGGACAAATACAAGTATACATATGTGAGTAAGAGATGGTCAGCAGGCATTATTGGATTATATATCAATTAATAGGCATATAAAAGAGAGACTCTTGGATGTAAATATGCTGACAGGGGCAGCTGGTGGGATGTTTGATCACTATATAGTGGAGGCAATGGTGAAGATTTGTAGAGGCTATCAGAAAAGAGGAAACAATGTCGGTGAGAAGACATTGGTGAGAGTAACTGTGCCAGAAAAAGACTTGTGTGAAGAAATACCAGGAGAGATTGCGTGTGGAATGGCAAATGGTTAGAGTGAATGAAGCAGAGTGAGTGGATGAGGAATGGGAGAGATTTAAGAGAGCAGTGATGGCATGTGCAAGAGATGTATGTGGTATGCAAAAGGTGGGAGTTGGGCAGATAAGAAAGGGTAGTGAGCAGTGTGATGAAGAACATTTGCAAGTGAAAGATTAAAGAGAGACATTTGGGTGGTACGTAGAGGGAAGGAGTGCAAATGATTGGGGGATGTATTAGAGAAAGCCACACGTCAAGAGGAAGGTGCTGGGGTTGAAAAACATGGCAAATGAGAGTTGGTGTGAGTGACTATCAGAACACTATATGGAGAATACGAAGTTGTTTTGGAAGAAGGTTGATTGTGGGTGAAAAAAAAAAGAGAACAAATAAGAACTGTGAAGGGGACAAAAGGGGAAGTGGTAAAGGTAGTGATGAAATGAGGAGGTTGAGTGAGTATTTTGAAGGACGACACAATGTATCTGATGATAGAGTGGCAGATGTAGGGTATTTGGGCTGGGGTGATATGCAAAGCAAGAGAAACATGGGGAGCAGTTTGGTGAAGAAAGAATAAGTGGTGAAAGCCTCTGTAAGTTGAAATGTGCCAAGGTGGCTGAAGTGGATGGTATTGCAGTTGAATTTATCAAGAAAAGGGGTGACTGTTGTTGTTTGGTCGGTAAGGAGTTTCATAGTATGAATGGGTCATGGTGAGATGCCTAAGGACTGGCAGAATGCATGTATAATGCCACTGTGTACAGGCAAGGGGGATAAAGGTGAGTGCTCAAACAATAGAGGTATAAGTTTGTTAAATGTCCCTGGTAAGTTGAATGGGATGTGTGGATCAGGTGTTTACTTTGAAGAACATGTGTGAGAAATACTTAGAGAAACATGATTTGTATAAGGCATTATGGATCTGGAGAAAGCTATGATAGGGTTGATAGAGATGTTTTTCAGCAGTTCGAAGAATATGCAGTGTGGAAGGAAAGTTACTAGAAGCAGTGAGAAGTTTTAATCAAGGGTGTGAGACATGTGTACAAGTAGGTAGAGAGGAGAGTGAATGGTCCAAGTGAAGACTGGTCTGTGACAGGGGTGTTTAATTTCTTAGGATGGTGAGAGAGGTAAATGGGAGTCTTGAAGAGATGGGCAACTATGCAGTCTGTGATGGATGAGAGGTCCTGGCAAGTGAATCAGTTGTTGTTTGATGACACAGTACTAGTGGCAGATTTGAGAGAGAAACTGCAGAAGCTGGTGACTGACTTTGGAAGAGTGTATGCAAAAAAAACTTGAGAGTGAATGTTAATACAAACAAGGTTATTTGGTTCAGCAGTGTTGAGGGACAGGTTTGTTTAGGTGTGAGTTGGAGTGGGGGAAAATTGGGGGAAGTGAAGTGTTTTTGATATCCGGGAGTGGACATGGCAGTAAATGGAACCATGGAAGTGGAAGCGAGTCATTAGATGGAGGGAGGGGGAAAAGGTGCTAGGAGTGCTGAAGAATGTGTGGAAAGAGAGAGCATTACATGGGAGTTCAATAATGGGTATGCTTGAAGGATTAGTAGTCCCATAATATCTTATGGATGTGAGGCATGTGATATAGATAAGGCTGTGCAGAGGAGGTAGGATGTGTTTAATATGAAATGATGGGGACAATATGTGGTGTGAGGTGATTTGATTGAGTACGTAATGAAAAGGCATGAGAGATGTGTGGATATACAAAGTGTGTAGTTGTGAGAGTGCAAGAGGGTGTGCTGAAATGGTTTGGACATATGGAGAGAATGAGTGAGGAAAGGTTGACAAAGAGGATACATGTGTCAGAAGTGGAGGCAACAAAGAGAATGGAGAGACCAAATTGGAGATGGAAGGATAGGTGAACAAGATTTTGAGTGATCAGAGCCTAAACATGCAGGAGTGAGAAAGGCATACATGGGATAGAGTAAATTGGAATGATGTGGTATACTGGGGTTGATGAACTGTCAATGGACTAAACTAGGGAATATGAAGCATCTGGGGTAAACCAAAGAAAGGTCTGTGGGGCCTACATGTGGAGAGGGAGCTGTGGTTTTGGTGCATTACACATGACAGCTAGAGAATGGATGTAAACTGATGTAGACTTTCTTTGTCAGTTCCTGGGGCAAAGTCAGTGAAGTGGGAAACAGCGATCAGGTATGAATGAATATATATTTTCCAATCTGTTCTCTTTAATAGGTTTTGGCTAATTCATGCACTAAAAATGAATTACATAGAGTACAATATAGCTTTACTAAAGGTGACTTTTCACTCACAGAATAACCTCAAGAAGGTGGAAGCCAATAACACTTGAACTAAAGGTTATATCCATATTCAGAAAGAATGCAAGAAAAAACCTTACCTAGCACATGGAATCCCAATGATTATATTTATAACTTTTGCTTTTCACTCTGTGAATGCTACAGTAAAATATAATCTTTGCATATTTTTCTACTGCTCCTTTTGTAGGTCCATGACTAATTCATCAAATAAAGTGGAATTTCTCAGATTATACTTCAAGGAGGAGAGTGGTCATCTCACAGTTCAAAACATAGAACTGTATCCTTTATATATTCTTCTACATAATACTCTTTAGAAGCTTTAAGACAAATCTATGAACTAGAAAAACGGAAGACAAGAAGAAAAATAATGGAAATATGGATGGTATATCAAAGCATTTGCAATTTAGGGAGGCAAGGTGACCGAACGATTGTATTTCAATTAAAAATGCTTATTTTTCTTGTACAGTAAACTGTATTTTTTATACATAACTATTCCATATGGTTCTCTTCAGTAGGTTCTTACCTGATGCTTGAACTAATACTTGTCTACACATTCAGAAAAAAATGTAGAAACAACCTTATCCAGCCAATTCCAAAGTCTCGAATATATGTGGATGTGACAAATTAGTACATACTTGTTTATAGTTTTCTGTATGTATCATATATTATTTTTGCAGCTTGGATAAGATCTTGAACACCATTTGGTACAGTATTTCCATTATCTACATAACATTCTGAGTACATTTCTTCTTTTTTTACCCCCACTGTCCCTATCCCCTTACTTACACAGAAACTGTCACATCATAGCACGATTTAATACAGCATGAATTTATTTTGTACATATCATGTACTATATACTGACCATACTGTATTAGAACAATTGATGAATGGAATAAATGAGTGATAAAAGTAAGAAGGTGAACTGGAAACATCAGCTTAAAATGTGGTATGACAGAGAAAAATCAAGCGGTGGCACTCTACAACTGTACAACTCCCTCCCAATACAGTAACAATAAGGAGTAAAAAGTAGATTTTAAATTGCACAAACTTTCAGGAATACATTTCGAGATTCTAACCAGGAAATTCTGTTAGCTGGTGGGTGCTGATGCCATGGACATGATTAAGAATGAAACAGCTGACATGATGTACTCTGCATAAAGGCTTAAATATCCTAATCTATCTCCTCTAGTTACAAAAGGATAGAAGCAGCAAGCATAATCAATGAAGCAATATATGGATAATGCTGGTAGAGGGTAAGGGTCTTAACAAAAATATGTAACAGCCACAATCATTTGGTGAAAATTCAACGGCTCCTACAGAATGATAAGAAAAACACTTACGACAGCCACGCTCATCTTCTCCACGGAAGCACTCCTCATAGCCATTACATCGTTGACTAAGTTCTAGACACTGGCCATCTTCACATCGGAACTGATCTGGACGGCAAACTCTTGCTGTGGGGTATTAAGATATACAAAATTAAAAAAACTAGAGCAAAATACCATACTATATATGATTGCTTTAGTGAAATATTACATACATAAACTTTTGAGATACATGGCAAATCAACAGCAGAGTCAAAGTCCACAGCTAATACAAGTCAATAAACATCTAACAGCACATGAACTGGGTACAATATCATACTGTCAAAAAGAACTGAAGGTATCATTCTTCACACAATATTCTTTTAATAGATTTGTATTATATATAGGTATTGAAAAGCATAAAACTGGCAAAAATTATCTGCAAAAAGTTTGAAACTGGCACAGAATTATTTTCTGATTTTTTTTTTTTCAAAATGCTATGAAAAACTCTGAAACCAACTCAGAATCTTCATTAGAATTTTCCTTACTTCCATACATATAACACTGGTTAACATTTATCCACAATACTACTTCCAATAATGGCATAAGAAGTGTTCATGATCTTGGAAATTAGTTTTGCACATTCAGAGGTGAAAGCCAAAAGTGATAAAATTTTGCTCAGGTGCAGGGCAAGAAAAAAATGGCAACCATGAGTCAACCATAAGGGCATGACCTCCCAGTAATCAGTAACCAAATGCTAAAGACATAACCAAATAAAAGCTACTGTCCTAAATAAGTAATCACTCCTACATGACCTGTACAGCATGACTAGCTTTGAATTTGCAGATTTTCAGACTGTCAGCTTAAACGGTTCAAGCAAAACAAAAACATGAATGGTGGATAGAATGGTAATCACAATCCCTCTACCTCACACCTGTCAAGACAACTTATAACTCACACTACTTTTCTGAATATGACATGCAAACTACTGGGGTCTGCTTCTTTAACCATGCAGCATGGCAGTGCTGGAAAAAAGAGGAACTAATATTTCTTAAGTAATGAGAACCTACTCATGATAAATTTTAGATATACCAATCTGGGCTGTACATTTCTCAATAATTAATACTCTGCAAATAAAAATAAGTAATAGAAACCATAAGGCTTCAGACCAATGCTTTTCCACTGAGAAACATATTATTGCAACAGTACTTTTGTATTGGAAAATTCTAAAATCTTAGTGTGCTAAATGGCTTACCAACAAAGTGCATGATTTGCATAAGATGCCTCCAATTTACAAATGGCTTGGAGAAATACACATATTAGGACATAGATAGTTGGTGTGACACAAACAAAAGGACACTGCTTAAAATCAGAATGCTAACTGTACAACAGATGACCAATAAATTAATTAAAAAAGAAATAACATCTCATGATTATCAAGCCATGTACCAAGTAAATAACATTCTTTTTCCTACAATGTAATTTCTCCTTACCCAACTGCTTCTCCTGCTTTGAAAATCAGGTCTAAAGGAACAATGGTTTCATTTGGACACATCCACTCCAGCTGTCATGTATGTGCCAAAACCAGAGCCCAACATCTACAGCCAAGCCCAACAAACAATTCCATGATTTACCTTGAATGCTTTAAGTGCACTGGTTCAGCTACCTACCAACACATCACCCCATGTACCACATACCCAATAAATCTTAACCGACTTATGTCTCTCACCGTTGTGAGTGTTCAGGTTCCTGTGACACAATAACAAGTTGTTCAATTTGTCTTACAAGATTAATGACCTTAACGAATAAAGAATATCTTACAGTTTAGTTTTCACTAAACATTCACAATTTTTCTTCAGAATATCACAAAATTCACAAAAACAGGTTATAAACTGATCAAAGTGCTGGGGATTAATTTACTCATTGCCATTAAAATCTAAAAACAACCAGTATCTTGATCATGGATTTAAAAGAGAGCTCAATACCACTGATATCAAAACTACATCCTAACCTTCTTAAAACATGCTATTTATGTGTTCAGTGATTATGATCAAAATCAAAACCAAATAGTAGTAATACTCTTGGGTTAAACCTCATCCCTACTGTACTACCCAGGATGCCATTAGGTTAAAGTTCTGCTATGGCAACACTTAAGGATTACACATTGGCTTTACTTTTTATTTAATTTTCAGTCTTTGATGCATTTTGTGAAAATTTTCCTTGAAAAGTCAAAGTCTAGGAAAACTTTAAAAAGTTTTCCTACATATTATAAGTGAGCAAAATACTCTTAACATATTCCTCCTCTTGTTTACATGCAGCAAATCATGTTCCGGCCCCAATCACTCAAAATATTTTACACTCCAGCTTGGTCTCCCCTTCTTTTTTCCTGTACTTTTGAAAATGAATCCTCTCTGTCAACCTCTCCTTAATCATCCTCTCCATATGTAAAAACCATTTCAGCAAATCAAATAATGCACAGAGATTACCTCAGAAAACATACCTTTTTATCAAAATAACAATATATAAACAACATAATTTCTAATTAAATACCAAAAGCATACATAATACTGTTTGCTATGCAATCCATGTATTCTTTATGTACTATTTCATGTATACATTAAAAATTTCAGTGAATGGAGAAATCAATACACTGAGATATATTTCTCCTTAAAATGAAAACAGACTCCTTTAAATGAAGCAAAACATCTTAGATTGGAAAATAAATGAAACCACTGGACTTCAGATAAATAAGAACATTGTATAAAATTGCAACCTTACACATCAGAGAGTTTAAATGATTATCCTTCCTATTTTAAAGCTATTAATTAACTAAAAGGGCCTGGATCCCTCATTAAAAAAAAAGCAATGCTCTGTAGTTTGAACACTCACTTTTAGCCCCTTTGCCTTTGTACAATGGCACTATTCATGCATTCTGCCAATTCTCAGGTACTTTATCATGATCCATACATACAGTGAATATTCTTACCAACCAGTCAACAACACAGTCACCCCCCTTCTTAATAAATTCAACCGCAATACCATCCAATCCTGCCGCTTTGCCGCACTTCATCTTCCGCAAGGCTTTCACCAC
>JAUUDW010198782.1:0-14427 GCA_032361385.1 Panulirus guttatus | reverse complement strand
CTCGCTCTTGGGAATCGCCCACTTCCAGGACTCGCTCCTGGGAATGCCCACTTCCAGGGCTCGCTCTTAGGAATCGCCCACTTCCAGGACTCGCTCTTGGGAATCGCCCACTTCCAGGACTCGCTCTTGGGAACTCCCACTTCCAGGACTCGCTCTTAGGAATCGTCCACTTCCAGGACTCGCTCTTGGGAATCGCCCACTTTCACGAATCGCTCTAAGACCAGTTGAAGTTCTCCAGTGGCCCGTCCTTAGCATTTCTAAAGAAAGTTTATAGGATAATGAGTCAACCAGTTCCTGCTATACATGGTTTACTACCCATTCCAGACAACTCTCTTTTACTCCTAATCTTGCAACCAACACCAACCTACATCTGGGTGACGATGGTGACAATCAAGATCTTGATTTGATCTCAGTCCTCCCACCACCATAAAGTCCTTTTACGTGAAATCAGTACATTTACTGAAACGATCTTTTCTTCACGGCGGCAAACTCTCTCATTGGCACCACAACACGATCCTTGCCACTGATAAATCACCTTCAGAGAATCTAAATTAAAAAAGCGAGAAAAGCATATATACATAAATAAAACAATTTAAATCTTAATATATAAATGAACAATGTCACCAAACCGTTATCTACACCCACTGAGAATAATGTCAAATCACAATCTGAACTCGTTCACGAAAGTAAGAATTACTAAACACATGACTTTAATTTCATGCCACTGACTTTCTCGTTTTCACAGTTCTGCTGTGTAGTTCTGGCTGCTTGTAATGTGTGTGTGTGTAACAAGGCCTGGGTGGGGACTTGCATCTGTGATTTACGTAAAAGAAACTATAATAAGTCTGGTACATTAAAATGAGATACAATATTGTATGTAAATATCCATATAAATTGCATGTCATATAAAACAGAACATTTATACATATGTGTACTCATATCAAAATATAATTAGCAAGTTTCTCTATGCTGTTGAGAATCACCAAGTGCTAGACTCGAGATATTTCCACCTACTGAAGTCTTCCTGCCTGTACGACAGTGCCTAGCGTCCATCTCGCCTTCAGGCAATCCTGATGCACTTTGTTTTAGCACCGTGTGAGAGACGTGAGTCCTATTGCAAAACGGCGTATGTGCTTCCAACTCCGGCAGAGCCCGAGAGGCCACTCTGCTACGCCCCACAGACACGTTCAGGGCTGACAAGCTGCCGGCCGACCCTAGTGGCGTCTGCTCCCTCCCTTCCATATACTATACACCTATAGGAGCCCACTGCATTCACAGTCACACACACAGCCGACTTGTGCCAGTTTTGGCACATCCGACCACGGGTTGTCATTGATAAGAGCCATGCTTAATCTTGGCAAATCTGTACACATTTCTGCCTTCCACAGTGAACCTGGTGGAACTCTACCTCCTCGCGTTAACTGACCAGCCTCTACAGTGTATCCTCCTTTAAGAGGCAGATCTGTCATCACCTAAAGAGAGATATCGGAGTCACCAGCATACAAGGGAGCCCTGCAAAAAAGGACTGATAATTCAATGCCCTACCAGGAAAATTAAGAACCATGCAAGGAAAAAACCGCTGAAACATTAAAACGAAAACTTCGTAAAAGGTTAAAGTCAATCCCAGATGAACACAAGATGGATATCTATGCAATAGGCGTTAGCAGCAGCATGGAAAACAGCATCACTCATCTAGACGTGTGGTGAGCGCTACGCGTAACCCCTGCCTTTTGACAGAACCTCATCTTCGCCCACTCTCCCCATCCACACACACACACGACCTTGATATGACCAGCTGGGGCTGTGATCCAGGGCTTTTTTCAATACAATACAAGTCCAGTTTACTGTATAAAACAACATACCAGTTTATTTAAATCAGTGACACCTAGTTTGTATGATGACAAGTTTCATGGTGACCATCTAACGTGTTCTTGGGGTCGTACCTTGAGCACAACAAAACGACCCTGGGGTACCATGGCACCTACGTGCTCTGGGGTCGTTCCGTCGTACTTAAAGGTCGTACAATCGTGCTCAACGGTCGTTCCTTCGTACTCATGAAGGTCGTGTACCGTCGTGCTGGGACGACGAAAGCGTTGGACATATCTGGACTGGATCCACCGAAGCCTACAATGACAAACAACCCGAAACTGCTGACATATTAAGCAAATCTTATTCTTCCTTTACGATGTGGGAATGTGTTACATAACTCCATCTAGTGGATCACTGCACACGATAAGGTGGGGGTCGTTCTTTTAACCACAGCTCCACGTGGATGACTTCCTACGATGGAGAGAGAGAGAGAGAGAGAGAGAGAGAGAGAGAGAGAGAGAGAGTCACTGGTTCATGTCTCAATATACACGTATGACATCCCCCCTCCTTGCTAGGTCCCCATCGGGACCTGCTGCTCTGGCTGGAATGAGGCCAAACATCCACTGACGTTAAAAAAAGAAAGAAAAAAAAAAGGTTCAGGATGTGGTAATTCACCGCCTGGCAAGAGCCAACTGCCTATCCTCCATCAAGACCTGAGACGACATAACTTCCACCACGTCAATTATTTTGTCCTAACAAACCCGCGCACAGCGATGGAAAATATAGATTGCTATACAAAGGAAAACTTCGCTACGGCAAGACACACAGACACACACACACACACAGGCCGGTATGCCGGATAGGAGCAGGAAGTGTAATCCGCCTCCCTTGGGGTGCAGTACAGTTAGGTGGAGATGCCCAACTTAAACAGTCTTGCTGTGGTCGCTGGTGTGGCGGCCTCATCCTCCTCCTCCTCATCATCATCTTCCTCACCACAACCACAACAGACGAGTTAATACAAGCAACACCACCACACCCACGCGCAAACACAACTGCTACCGGGGTCAGACACGAACGGTGCGTGCACAACTCCCCGTCATTCGTGCAAGCAATCTAACCGGGCCTGTCATCAGCAAGCAGAGTGCACGTTACAGGCCCAGTGAACCAACGCACGCACTCGCCACAATGTAATTATCCGCTCCAGAACGTAAAGGGAGAGTCTCACCGCGCCATCGCCACCTCCAACCGTTTTCTGTCGTTTCACATCCATAACGGCGGACTCCATTTGAATCCTCACTGCCCAGGCAGACCGATCTGAACACATGAGCTACGAGAGCCTGCGAGGAACGAGTCCATATGAAAACCAAACATAATCATGGTCGATATACGACACAGGACTAACATTACCATACTATCAAATGTTGGTGTAATTTACAGACAGCCATGACAAGGGGTCGAGACATCACGCCATATGACAAAGAAAGGAAGCATGCACAATATCCCTAAGCCATGCACCGTCCACATTGTGAGTGTGCATGTGGTCATGGAATCATTCTTAACACCTTAAGAATAGGTTATGGATTCTTCGTGCGGCGGAGGCACGCAGCAGCTTGACGATGACGGCAGTTGCCAGACCTAAAGCCCAACTACCCAACCACGGGGCGTTCACCAGGAAGCCTGGCGTTGCTTCTCCTGAGGTAGCACGGCAGGCTACGGCGGCCACTGACAAAGTGCAAAGCCACCACTGGGCACCACGAGGATTCCTGGAATGTATATTGCACCTAGTGTGCAGACACACACACACAACCTGACCTGGGGCCGGTAATGATGTGTGGGAATGTCAATGGTGCCGAGCTGCTCAGGCCCTCACCTGAGATGCTCAGACTCTCTCCTGAGGTGCTCAGGCTCTCTCCCTGGCTGCTCAGGCTCACTGCGTGGCTGTCCACGTCTCTGGGTCGTGCGAATTCTTCCACACATCAAGTGACATGGAGCCGACGCACGTCAGGGGGCAGACCTGAGCATACATGGAGTCGACCCTGATGCCTGCTGGTGTGTCGCCCTTGAGATTGTAAAGTCAGTTGTCCGGCCTACCTCGCTACGCTGGTCAGCCTTCACACACACCAGAACAAGAAAATGTACCACACAGAGGAAAAAGATAATTGCGTATAATGGAAGCACTGATTTATGAATCACATACGTAGCTACGATACCAAAGACGATGTGGGTAGTGCTAAAAAATATATTAGTGTTAGGGAAAGTCGTGAAGAATTGAGAAAATGTAGACGACTTAAGGATAACGAAATACTGTGAAAATAAAAAGAAAACTGAAAAAAAATGATATGAGGCATCAGAGTCGACTGATAAGCGGGAATGCAAAGAGAATAGAAAAAAAAGTAGATGGTCATATATTGAGAGAACTACTGGATCCTGCATTCCTACTAGTGAAGGAATTACATGCAAGGTATAACTACAGACTAGATGCTAGTGCTGGCGCTACCTGGCAGGCATACAGACAGACACGCACCACAACAACAGATTAAAGAAAACGATGAAATCGTGACAAGTATAAACTGATTATATCGGCAACTGACCTTGACCCTGGCGGGGGCTGACCCTCCGAACTGGGTATACACTAGACGTGACCTGAAGTTACTCCTTACCCAAATGATTCATGGCCCACCAGGGCCACCTTATCAATATTGGTAGAGGGCGCTACCAACACTCATCAGGGCCAGCCAAGGTCACTCTTATTAATGGTGACACAGGGCGTAATCAACACTCATTCGCCCAGCCATGGTCACCTTACATTACTGGAAGAAGGTGCCAATTGCCACTCATCAGGCACAGCCAAGGTCACGTAAATAATGATAATGGAGACTAATAGAGGACGCAAATCATCACTCTAGAATACGCTGGTGAACTCGAGGCATGTCCACCACTGCCGTACGGAAGGGGTGGTAAACGTAATAATAGCAGGCGTTCCATCTGGGTCCGCAGCTCAGTCATCACGGACTAGTTCCACCGATGACATCACGTCACTAACTACTGTGTCAACAATGCCCTGCGCTACGCCAGGACACGGAAACCATTCTAAGGTCTTTTCAACGTGTCTTACGTACAAGACAAAGACTCCTGGTCTTAGAAGGGAAGATACCATCGTTCCATTACCAAGACCTGATGGCTCGGTACTCTTATGGACCAGCGGTAGTGACGCGGTGGTAAAGTGCCCCACTTAACAGCACTACTGCCGGACACACCGTAAGATATGTGGCTTACAAGACGACCCTCCTAATGGCTTTATAAACGGCAGGAACACTGCCACCAGCAACAACTGTCAGCGCAAACAAATGGCCAGCTCTCTGCCGTCACAGAATGCAAATGAGCCTCTGAAAAGGCGCAGCGTTGAGTAACTCTTGCTGAATCTGATGAAACTTGGCTTTATGGTTAGTTATTGGACTGTGTACGAGAGGCAAATACAAGGAAAATGTGACAATGTTTTTCGAAGGCACCCTCTCCAGGGAGATTATATATATATATATATATATATCGCTACTTCGTAAGGTGGAGTTCCTGGCCCTACAGTGACTGTAACATCTTGAGGAAAGTAGTCAGTGGCAGGATTAAACTTCGAAAGGAAGAGGCCAGGGCCCGGCTGTGCAGAAGGCATTCTAATATAGACCACGATGTATACCGGAGGAACGAGCGTCATGAACATCCGGACCACGACACGGGCCAGAAGGACAATTGCCATTACCACGCTTAAGAATGTGTGTCAAGATGTGGAACTCGTCACGTCTTTCCCACACAGGAAGTCAGGGCCTTGGAGGCCTTCCACGTCATCCTCCTTGCCAATACGATAAACATCAGGATGATGGCAGGAGACGTCCAGGAATTGAGACGACACCGACCCACGAGGCGTGTCTCGTCCGCCAAGTGGCATTGAGGATTTACGCCGCGGCCGCGGACTCCCTGATGAACCAGGGGACTACGCCAATGTCCTGGTCCTAAACACAGATGTATGTAAAGTACGCCTTACCTCTATTCCAGCGCAGACTTCCTCACTCGATTCCCACTCCCGCAAAACCACACCCCACCGTCAACGGTGAATAAATATTCTACGGAACACGTCCCCGTGTTTTCCCACTCCACACAAATCTGGAGGCAGACGAGTGGCTAGCCGGTGTCTGGTGCAGGAAACAAGGTCCGTCTGGGGGAAGGATTTTATGGTATAAGGAAAAAACCCTCACGAACAGCACTGCCGCTGTGACGCCTCATCTGAAGAGAAAGCAGGAGAAGGCAGAACACGAGGATAAGTCAAGAAAGGCAGAAGGAGTAGAAAGACGAGAGGATCGGGAGATAACAGGAGGAACTAAAGATCTGGGGAGGTTGTGTGGCGGAGGAGGATCAAGATTTCAGACGAACGAGAGATGGCGTCTGTCCCCCAGACGAAGCAGTGGCTACACTACCAACAGGTCTGCCACCACTACCACCAGCAAGTGCCAACACAACAGTCATCGTGTATGTGTGTGTGTCAGCACTCCGGCTGGAGCACGCGGCACGTGCCTCTCAACACGAGAACAATAAACTACAACCAAACTCAACAGTACTTACGGTACAGCCTTGGCGCGCCGCCACACGCTCACCTGCAACACACGTAGAGTCATTAGAACGTGAAAACATCTGCCTTTCAACACTATCTATATACATCAATCTATCGTTATCACCTCCACTTACGATGCCAGAGCGGGGATTAGGTGCACAAACAGCCTCTGAAATCACTCATACACATCCTCGACCCATATTCATTGTGGCAAAGGGGAAAAATATTCCTAATTTGGTTTTAAACATAAAGACATTTGGTCTGAAGACGTAATCAAACTGACATTCGTACTGGGCATGGCTATCAAGTATTTGACCTTTCCACCTGTCAAGCGTGTGCGAACCCCCAGTGACCAGAGATGATAAAATACCTGATGCCCAACAGCCGGGCCAAAGTAATGGCACGCTCTGCCCACCACAGTCAGCGGGCAGAGAGACAAGACACCTGACAAGACCATGTCATCACCATACACTCCTTGACCATGTGGGTGGACGCTGACACCATCCAGCCGTAATCAAGGAAGGAACATTGGTCATGGGTCGTGTTTCTACCTCCAAAGCAAAAGTATTTTTTGTCCCTCCAACTAACTTCTCTTCACACTGGTACGGGAAGTGTATGTGAGGGAGAGATAACAGGAGATCTGAAGGTCTATGACGAGGTTATCTGCATTCATAATCTTAATTTGGTCGTACACACACACACAAAACTCGTTTCCAGGCATTAATGACGATGTCATTTAACTTTAATCACCAGAACGCTATCAGTATACATTAAAACTACCTGCATCTAATTACACATTCCGGTAAACAGCCCTGCATTCATTATGCAAATACAGGACTACACCTCAGCAGAAACCGTAGAATCTATACAAAATTATCTGAAACATAAGAACGATAACTTTTCTCTATAGCAGTCTAGGTAACGTGGACTCCCATGGTGTATCGGTTAGCGTTCTTGACCGTGACGCATTCATGGGCCATCCAGGGTCGAGCGCATAGGTTTGAATCCTGGTTGCAGCAGTCGCTCCACAGTCAAACCAGCTGTTCATCCACCCTTAGGGATTACTCGATAAAACGGGTACCTGGCTCAGGCTAGGGTGTATATATATATATATATATATATGTATAGCGTTAATGGGATGGCCTTGATTAGGGCCTCAGTTACCCATGCCGTCTCAGCTAATATAAAAAAAAAAAAATATCATTGCGCCAAAATTAGAGGTTTAGTACATGTTATAACACTCATGGCTTTAAAAAGATTTTTTTGGGTGTATGTGCCCCATGAGGATGTGGGGCACGGGTCAATCAATCTGTCCCCGGGACAGAAAGTGACTGTGTCCAATTGGGGTTACGAGTGGGCCTGACGACGAGCAATCGGCAGCGGTGCTCCGAGGCAGCAGACACATGATCGACTCCACAAGACCACCTCCGCCGCCGGGGACACACAGCAGCAACAGCCAGTGGCCGGTGCTATGGGCACACACAAACTCCCTCCAGCTAACCCTTCATCATCAACAGGAAAAAGAAAAAAAGAATAAAAGTGTAAGAAAAATCATACCAGAGACTCGTATACCCACGGAAGTGTGTGGGCTGCAGCCCCTTACACTCTCGTTGAACAAAAGAATAACGCGGAAGACTGGTCCTAGACCCAGCTGCGGGGGGTAAAAGGCCTCAGAGACCAATGCTATGTTTACATAAGGAAAGGTCCCACGCCCAGCTGAGGGAGCGGAGGACCCCCCAGAGACCATTGTTAGATCTGCGTTTGGTTATGTTCCCACACGTCGTTATGAGAGAGGCCCTATGAGACCACTACTATGAAGTATATGTAAAGTAAACTCCCAGACCCAGCTGTGGGGGTAGAAGACCTCCGAAACTATCTTAAGGTATACGTAAGGTAATGAACGTTCCCCTATAACAAAGCAGGCTGAAAACTGCCTCTGTGCAAGAACATATTTTCAGTTGCATTTTGAAATGCATACCTGATAATGGTCTCTTCTCCATGTCTTTTTCCATATTCATTTTAACACCATCTGCAAATGATGAGACTGTGGTTTCTGTCTACACATCTGTCATGTATGCCAATGGTAAACTGAGGAAGGTGCAAGTCCACTGCTCTTGCAAACAAGACTATTGTACCAGACAGACACCATTCTCTCGACTGGCCTATGTATCTAGTCTACCGCATCAGCAATACTCAAGTCATCAACACCACTACACATCCACATTCAACCACACTGGCACAAAATCCATCCTATCTATCCACTACCCTACAACCGCATGCACATATCCACAACAGACGGCTACATTCCCCGAGTCATCAAGAGGAAGACAAGGTCTGGTGCGTGTTACACTTCAATTGGGAAATTAGGACGATGATCTAGTTGCTCTTACGCGAGTGCCCAAGTCATCAACTTACCAACGTTCCAGTACAATCTCTTACCCTTCCAGTACAGTCTCATATCGTTCCACTAAAGCCTCGTAGCATTTCAGTACCGCCTCGTAGCATTCCAGTACCTCCTCGTAGCGTTCCAGTACCGCCTTGTACAATCACAGTACTGCCTCGAACCATTCCAGTACTGCCACGTCCTCATACCGCTCCAATACCGCCCTGCACCGTTCCAGCACTAAGCCGCGAGTTCAGACAGTCGGACCGGATGCGTCCCATTCAAACACTCGAGCTTAAAGGGATTCCGGATTCCTGCAGTAGTATGAACACACTCGCCTAAAAGACTTCCTGGAGCGCCTGAACAATACAGAGGGTAAAATGTATGGAAAAATGACATTCTTGCAGTACCTGTTCTAACTTATGATGAATGCATAACCTTTCTAAATCAAACAAACTTTCTAAATCTAAAAGTCAGTCAGGTCGACAGGTACCTGTTTTGCCCTTGCCATGTCGGTCACTGTTAAAGCGGTTTTCCCATAACGCCTTTCACGGTCAGCATATATCCTGACTTTGTTAAAGAGAAAGGACAGGTATCGACCCCATGAGCAGGACGACAGCAAAACTCTTCTTGAGCATGACGGTACCACCTCTTGAGCGGTACGGTACAAGCACACGAGCACGACGGTACAAGCCCTTGATCACGACGGTACGACTCCTTGAGTGCGTGGGGTACGATGACCCGGGTCAGGTCAAGGTCAAGCCACGAGGTAGTACTCTCATGTTCAAGAGGTTACAATTGTGAGCAACACATCATAACTCGAGCCATACACAAACAAAGTACACACAAGGCCTATAAAACCTATAGGCCAATAATGCATCAAAACAAAAAAATATCCTTAGTATATAGTAGGGAAGATAATACCAGCTACCTCCTAGTACCAGACCCGTGCATCCTCTCAGGTACCTGCAGTGCCACTTTACTCGCAAACGTAGTACCAAAGATACTAAAACTCTTATCTAACAAATACCCAAGCTTGACGATACGATGTTCAACAGCAGTCAATTTTGTCCATATGTCTGAATCAATTTCCAATGTAGAGTTATGCACATAAACCACATTCGCATTCCACGGAAATAACAAAGACATCTTCGTTTCCAAACCCCAGATGCAGAACTAAAAGGACCGTACAGCATTACTTGAAGATCCCTCGTAAGATATACTCCCAACAACCAAACGGTTTCACACACTCAAACTCTGAGTACAAGAGACTCGAGCGGTGTATAATTGTTGAGTTCATCTTTCACTCGGGCTACAGGAGGCAACTGTCAATACCCCGTGACCTTGACCAGCGTGCCTGCGCGCGCACACACCCCTCCCCTGCCGGTGCCCCTGCTGTCCTCCTGCAGAGCAACGCCTTTCCCAACCCTGAGGTGCGACGGTGCGACTCTTGAGCACGACGGGACGATCCTTCAGCACGAATGTGCGGCCCTGAAGGCAAGGTGTGATTCTTGGGTATAATGACCACGTCTTTTACCTGACCCTTAAGGGTCAAGTCTAAGGCCAGGCCAGCATATCCAAGGGACGTACCGTCATGATCAAGGGTCGTACCGTCGTGTTGAAGGTCGGTACCGCCGTGCTCAAGCGGTCAGACAACAAGGAACGTCACGCCAGGTGGAAACCGCAAACCTCCTTTTCCAACTGACAACATCTCTGACCTTGTCTATCAACCTGATCCTGGCAACAGCAGGCGTACACCATGGCACGTCCTCCCCCCTCAACCACACGCAAGAGATAACTTTCTTTCAACAAATAGATACCACTGTCACGTACACCTCTGGCCACAGTCACTCATCCACTCATTCTTGAGGTCATCGATGAAGGTATGCTCCTGTGGCTGTCATCTTGTATTATTACATGTTCATGGGTTCCACCAAACAGGGCCGGGATTATTAGCGAAGGAAGCAGTTCATACATCTTGTCAACACCAGTGCAGCTGTGTGTGTGTGTGTGTGTGTGTGTGTGTGTGTGTGTGTGTGTGTGTGTGTGTGTGTGTGTGTGTGTGTGTGTGTGTGTGTGTGTGTGTCAGGCCAGCCATGCAACGCTGTACATCCAAGAATCACTTGCCCACATTACCAGCTGACAGCCCTAACGACATCCGCCAGCCATATGCAGGCCCACCCCCCTGGCCAGGACCTACACACTGCAGGCACTACTGCCTCCTACAGGAGATACTGGCGTCCCTTTCGTGAGGCGCAAAATGTTATTCGCAGGTACAGTAGGTGGCAGGCAAACCATCCACCATGGAGGCTACAACCCACCGGGAGGGTTAGTGACGGCGGTGCAGTGACTGTTGAGCTCCCATCCCTGGCCCATTGTTTTTTTTTTTTTCCACATACACGTCGGTTGCTGGCATTCAGTCCACAGACACAACCTCTCTGCATCTCACACTGAACACGTGACCACATGCAACCAACACGACTCTTTATTCTGAAATCTAATTTTCCCTGCGGAGAGCGCTACGCGCTAGCCCTGACTAATGGCAACACATCATTATAGGTAAGGTAAATTCAAAAGATGGGACACCGTGAATGTAGAACTAACCCCCTTTACTGGACAAAAATAATAATTACACTTACAAATGGATTAATTACAAATTGTTAATTACATATACGTCTTAAATGGTGGAATTGACAGCGTTACTGATCTTTAATTCACTAGTCCTGGTTCGATTCCCGGTGCGGCCAGACTAATATCTCAAAGTAGTATTAAGTCGACCGAGACGCCTCTCCGTAGTTTATCAGTGTCTCAAATGTTTACGACCCTCCGCAGTGCAGCAATTAGCGTTGCGACCCATGAATCAAACGGAGCAGGGTTCGAGTCTCAGATTTAGGCAGCTGGCTAACAGCCGACTCAGCTGTTCATCCTTCACCTAAGGGGATGGCTGATGAATGGGTGCCTGGCGTAAGCTCTGGTGTGTGTGCGTGTGTGTGTGTGTGTGAGTATGTTCATATAAACAAAACTGACACAAGAATGAGGACGGGGCAACACAATTGTAAAACTCTCTCCCCGTAACACAAAAACTAAGTGTTCTATGAAAATGTGCTCCCATTGCTATACAGAGAGCCACAGAAGTTGGTGAAGGACGTGGCACTCCTGTATGCTGGCGAACATCCCCCGAGAACCACACACACACACCTCACACGTGCTGTGACAAACACACGAACACCTACGGCGTAGATGATGCTGGCGCTCACCACAGCTGGCAACCGTCCTTTATCGGTGACGTCATGACCGTTCACAGCGTCTGCCCACTGGCCTTCTATTGTACCTTCCAATGGTCTCGAGCCATTCTCTCTCCCTGTCAAGTCTCACGCCTTACGCTTTAACACTTCACTACAGCGTGTAAGGAATCGCCACACTCGTACGCTGGAAAATTTCCAGTTTCGTGTGTCTCTAGCCAGAGGAGAGAGAGAGAGAGAGAGAGAGAGAGAGAGAGAGAGAGAGAGAGAGAGAGAGAGCATCCCGGCCGGGGCAACACGCTGGGTGGTCGGTCGCCAGGAACCAACCAACCAACCAACCATTCCTCCAGCATCCTGGTCACCATCACCTCCCTCCCGCCAGGGGGCACGCAAGTTGTAGGCCCCCTCCAAGTCGTGAGTTCGGGCATTCTTGCACAACGGTGCCGCTCAACACAACTTGCGTGGCCAAGGGAAAATTAAAATAAAAGTCATAACAGAGTAAACGTGACTTCAGTGCAACACTAACGTCGAGAAAGACGAGGACAAACCATGAAGACGTCAAAGGAACATTTACAAAGAACGATCCGCTCAAACTAGAGCTGTTTAATGGTACCGCGTTCTACTTCATACGTCAGATATCACCTCCATCACTTATCTATGCGCCACCACAGGTATGAACCTTAAGAACCACTAGATTCACGCGCTACTGCCTTTGTAATAAAGGCGTGAAACATCTAAAAATAACCCAACTTACGACACGAGTCACCTACGTACGTCGTGCAACCGGAGTCATGGTTTGCGAAGCGGGCTCAAAAAGGCAGGCAGACAGACAAGTGCCGCGTGGTGGAGTGAGTCTATACACATCAGACATTGTCTTGATGCTGGCGAGTTGTGTGGGGGAGAGTAAGTGTTGTTGTTGGGAGGTTTGTGGTGGGTGTAGCGAGGGGGAGATAACGTAACATGAGACTATCTGGCGGAGCATCACCCCAACACCTGCCCTCCACACACACACACACACGCACACTATTCCGTCGCCTCATTTTTCTGTTATATTCATATTTACGATAATGTATCTAGGACTTTTCAACAGAAGTAGGTATCTTGATTGGATCCTGAATATATTAACATAATTACTGCTCCCTGTTTTCACAGACTAATAACAAAAATAATAAGGACAATAATAAAGATAATAATAACAGCAACAACAATAGTAATAGTAATAATGATAGTAAAATAATAACAATAACATCAATAATAATAATAAATAATAATAATAATAATAATAATAATAACAATAATAATAATAATGATATATACATAAATATCAAAATATAGAGTCATTACAATATTGCATATAACTCATTTAACTACCAGTTAACTATCATGTGCAAAAAGGACCAAAAACTGGGACTAATATCTACAAATAATCCACACACTTCTACATGGTTTGTCATTGCTTCACATGACGTATTGGGCTGACCCACCGAGAGCACGTCTCCCCTTGTATACAACAGTCCTCCAATTCATTCCATCCAAGACACGCCTTTCACTTCCCCTCCAGTGCTCAGGCCCTAATAACCCTACAGCCTCCTTCACTTCATCCTTCCACGTCCGTCTCTCACTTCCCATCTTTGCTACTTCCACTTCTGCCAGTGACCCCTCTCTCTCTTCACTCATCCTCTCCATTTCAGAAATACCCCTAGGGAGGCCGCTTCACAGTAACGCTGCGAACACAGTCACGCCTTTCCCTAAGACCGCCATGTCTTCCACATTCAACCTGCCTCACGCCACATATTGTCTTCAGGCGTTTCATCTCCGCTACAAGAACTTTCACACTCCTTCGTACTCAAGGCTCAAAACCCTCATCCTTAAAACACTGCCGGGTCCACTACTTACTTACTTACTCAAACACTGAGTACCTTTCCTTTCACTCGCTCCTCAACACACCTGAGGATCTGGGGCTCCTTCTTGCGTAGAGTGACTTCCTCCAGCACACCATGGTTCCATCCGCAACCAGGTCCTCCACTCCCAGGTACACAAAGCACTCCCCACCTTCCTCCTATTCCTATCCAATTAAACTCACACTCGTACACCAACTTGTCTCAACCCCCCTGTACGTTACTTCTGGTCACAATTCACTTTCGGCTTCCTCCTCAAACTCCGTCGCCAGCTTCAGGTCTCTCTCTCTCTTTCTCTCTCTCTCTCTCACGGGTCTGCCACCAGAGCCATCTCATCTACAAACAGCAACATATCACCTCCCACGCCATCTCCACTCCCGCATACTGCAGACTCGTCCCTTGGTCAGCGACATTCACATTCATCTCCGTCACCACTTCGTCCATAAAAAGATTAGACATGTAATGATAATAATAATAATAATAATTGTAATAATA
>JAUUDW010198672.1:0-14429 GCA_032361385.1 Panulirus guttatus | reverse complement strand
AGCGCCAGGAGACAGACGAAATGGCCACATTCGCTCACACTCAGTCTCTAGCTGTCATGTGTAATGCATTGAAACCATCCTCATATATTAAAAGCATTACTTATGCATTTTTCTTTTTATGTTACGTATCATTTACACATAAATAATATTCATTACAAGAGTAAATAAAAAAACAACCTTATTTTCATCCAACACATAATCACTAATACATGAGAAAGTGCTTCTTTTATAAAACTGACTGCTATGTAAATCTGGCTTCCTCCCCCTGATGATGCAATTACACTCTGACAAATCAAGGGCCACTGTGATGTGAAATAATTTTCCAGCTACATTGTTAGTTGCTAAGGACATCTATGGATAAGAGATGGAATCATACATGATTGCTTAAGTAAGGCTTATGCCTTCCTGTATATACTAGCAACCATCAGCTACAATATCCCTTCCCATATATGTATCCTGGTATCAACAATGATGTCTGAAAGCTTGTGTCACATGCTGTTCTTTTCCATAAAAAAATAATCGTACTGAAAAACAAAATGCCAATACCTACCTGGAGTGAGATCATCTTCCTCCTCATCTGTCGCTGATCGAGTCATCTTCTGAGATTTGAGACATTCCTTCGCAGTTTCGTGCCTTGATCCACGAATCATTAGAGGAAGACATGGAAAACGGCGGGTGATCCCATTACAGAGTGTTGTACGAACTTTCTTTGGCATCTTCTGCATTTCATTAACAAGTTCTTGGTCATGAAGAGCTAAAGCCATATCTGAAATACCAATAAAAAAAAAAGCTAATGAACTATCAATAGTTTAAAAATTTGAACCAAATAAAAAACTGTAAACAATTCTCCCTCAGCATTTTCACTGAGATTCTATATGCATTTTTTTTATTAAGAGAGGTAACAGCAAAAACTTACAGGCATTAGAGAAGACTCAAGAAAAATATTTAAGGAAAACAAAACGAAAGACATTCAGTACAAACACCAAGTAACTGTATTTACAATGATTAAATACAGCTAAGGTGAAGAGGGCACAAAGGTTTAGATTCCTAGGTCACAAGGAAATTAAAGAAAAAGAAGGTTTGGTTTTGAAGATTAACGCATGTCAGAAACTAAACATGGGAAGGTAACTGGGGTCTGGAATTAAACTACAATGAATCTGAACTGCCTGAGCCTTCTAAGGTAGGAGCTGACGGCTACTTCTGGAAGAACTGTAGTGGAGACAGCTTCCCAATGATCCCATACCGATGGAAGAATATCTCACTCCTGAACAATTCCAATTTTAAAAGATCTGAATTTGTGTTATTATATAATTTTACCGCTTGACTTGGCAATATTCTCTAATAGCCACAAGAGGTAAGGAAAAACTTTGAATTAAGTTACTACAATGTAGAAATAATTCAGCTTCTTAAAAGATAAATTCCTAAAACACTAAGCTTCCTAGAGTGCTGATGTGCCAAAATAAGATAAACAGCCAATGGAAAAGTACTTTATGCAATAAGACATTTTTCATTCAAAGGGACTCTGTTTCTAAAGGGTCTAGGACAACTGGCCGCAGACCAACTCACCGCGGGAAACTGGCCGCGACCAACTTGACACCATATGGAACTTTTTGTTGACAAAATTAATAAAACCTAACTTAACCTAACCTAATCTGATGAAGAGTTGTACAACGCATCGTTGAAGAATATTATCCAAATATCTATATTGAATCTTTATATTAGATGCATCTGCATCTGTAGTTTAAGAAGTAAGGCTTCAATCAGGTCAAGTGTGGTTCAAGATAACACTAAGTCAGGTGGCAGGGTGACTGGCAGCGGCAGCCTACCGGCCACGGCCAGTTTCCCGCGGCGAGTTGGTCTGCGGCCAGTTGTCCCATTCCCCCCTTTTATAACTGTATTTACTTGATCAAACCAACTCACATCACATATTGTCCTCAATCATTCCACTTGCAACACATCCACCCTCCTCCACACATGCCCATGCCTCAGCTCATCTTTACACCATTGTTAGGACCAGTATACCTTCAAACATACCCATTTTCACCCTCCCAGATAACAACCGCTCTTTGCACACATCCCCCAATGCTTCCAGAACCTTCTTACCCCAGGATTGTCCTCTATAGGGCTCCTGCAGCACTCAGGAAGCTGATGGAGTTGACTGAGTGAGATCACAGACAACTGATGAGTAAGTGCTCTGTGTCTTCAGTATGGTAGTTTCATTTTGGGCATGAGGGTCATGTGATAAGTTGAATCAATACTTGTAATGTTAAAAAGATAGATGGTGTCTAGAATGAATGAGACAGTGTAATTTGTACATACCAAGAGAAAGTAGTTTCACATGGTTGTATGTCTGATGGTGTGAAAATAAAGACAAACTTTGGAGAGTGTTTGTTTAATGATTGCTGAGTCATTACAGTATATAAGTGTTGTCAATGTTGTGTTTGTTGGGACAGATGGCTCTGTTTGCATGGGAGGGGTCTAGTGCCACTGCAGAAGAATCTGAGATAACTATTGCCTGCATCATCTCAGCTATCATAAAAAGATACTCTCTGCCAGCCTAAAACTAAGTGAAAGATACTCTCTGCCAGTTTAAAACTAAGTGCTTGTCTGCATCTCATCAAGGCATGATATGACACACCTCCATTAATTAAACTTGTAAAGTGCACACTACATCCAAAAAAGCTATTTTTATCCAAGACATACCAATAATATTCTCACCTATGCTGTCTTCTTTGTACTACATCTTAGATCATCTTGCAACATTCTGCTCCTGAGATGCATAAACCTTATATTATTTCATCCCTATAATTGTCTCCTGAGATCTTATTCCTACGTGTTACTCCTTCGACTCTGTAATATCCTTATCAGTACATTCAACACAGACATTGTTTCACATTTATTTTACCTTCATACCTTCTTTCCTTTGCTGCCTCAGCAAGGTAGCATCAGGGGAAGAAGACATGCAGGAAACACTTGGGTAGTATTCTCTTTCCCAATTCCCCAGAGGTAACATCCACTACCTAACTAGCTTAAATTTTCACCTCATTTCCTAAATATACTCATCTTCTTGTCCACCTGCAATCACGTGTATACATGCAATTTTAGTTAATTAATTTGCAGAAATGGGGTCCACAGTGCCAACATGTAAGGCTAGTTATGGCTTACATTTCAAATGTTAAAACATCATCCTTTTGTCCATTCAAAACATGCATTCATTTACTCTCAATTTCACTTTAAAAATCATATATAGCTTGAAATATATTTATTAACCAAAACAATACTACACTGAGGATGTCAATGAAGTAAGTATTCATCATAAACACTGACTTAAGTAACAGACTAATTATTCAAAAAATGTTACTGGGATTTGCTGAAAGGATTTCTACTTTTCCAAGACATTTTTCATGCTTCCCATTAGCAATATGAAATGAGAACATACAGTGAACTGCCAATCAAGTTCAATGAAACTCAGTCTCTTCAGACAAGAGTGTTCTGCAAATTTAATAAAAGAATTAACTAACCATGTGAGGTGCACTGATGGTGACACCATAACCAATACCCTGTGGAGAGTCCATGTAAGGGTTGTGCTTAGAGTACTTTCCTCTATCAACTCTAAGCATCACACGCTCTACTTCAGACGACCGGATAATCTGGTTAGCTGAAACATGAGGTTTGAGTCTTTATAAATGTTAAAGTAAATACAAGAAAGAAAAGGTCATCTAGCTTTAAGACATTTATCTGTAATGTCTACTCTTACTTTACTTTTTATTACCATATATATTAGTATGACATCAGAGTCCTCATAAATCTAACACTGGCTTGGCTTGACAATTATTTACTATGAGATTACTTTTATCCATGATTTTTACATATTTTTCTCTACACAGATCAAGCATATATCTTTATATGATTGCAACAGCATTACTGTTAACCTAGTTTTATAGAACCATCAACAAATCAAATCCCTTTAATATGAATTGAAGAGATGACTTCCCCACAATCAAAGATAAGAGAAATCCCAAACTCCTTACAAGAGCCCATCAATTCAATGGGCCAAGCCACTGTACCACATTTCTGCATCTACATTTTCTGTATACTGTATCGTCTTAAATAACAGTTATCAAAATTACTACTATACTATTATTACACACATTTCGTATATGGGATACTCATGCTGTGCTGAGTTGGACTAATAATGTAAACTAACACAGTATTTGTTAAGGGTGACAAACTTTGTAAATATAATGAGGTAAAGCATATTTGCTAATGCATTTAAAAGAATGAAAGCCAAACAGTAGACTTACCTTTCAAATGCCTAACCATATCAGCATTATCCCGTCCATGAGACCTCCAAGCCATGATGAAACGAAGACTGGGCTGCAACCACAATCCAGTCAATAGAATCAAACGCAAATTTCTGTGGGCTAGCATTTACTGTAAGTGACTAATATCTGAAAAGTTAAACCAATCTTTAAGACTATAACTGGTAAAATCAATGCTTAAATTAAACTTCAGTCTAAAGTTCATTATGTTTTGAATAGTGAGTGACACAGATGTATCTAAAAGACAGTAACTAAAGCTCGTAAAGTGTAGAGTAAATGACACAGTTGTATCTAAAGAAATGACACTTCATATAAATACAGTAAATAATAATACTAGAATCCACAAGACAGCATTGTATACTGCAAGTAAATCATAACCCCAAATACATTTCTATAAATCTATTCCATTTGGAGAATTGGGTGCACCCAATTCTCTGTAACAGCACAAGACCCTTTCTACCAAAATCACTGTATAATAAACCACTAACCCCATGCAGAAATAAAATGCTCACCCATACCTCCCACTTCAGTTACTTTCTCTCATAAATTCACCCCTCTCCAATACACACAGCACTAATGAAACACATTCAAACGGCAATGACTCGACGAGCATTAACCCAATCAACCCCCGTCAAACCAATCTTATGGTCCACTACGCCACACATACATCCACTTGAAACTACACTCCCCAAACACTTGTTACAGGTTACACTTTCTTATCTATGTTCTAAACAACCCATCTCTCCAACACTACAAACATGAATTAAACATATCACAAGAACCATCATGCAAAAGATGTAATTTCCACATTGAACACCTTACTCTTTAATTCACTTGAATTCACCTTACAAAGACAAAAAAACTTAATATCAAAACACTCCTTGAACTGCAGTTCCATCCTATAGATATGGCTAGCTGTGTGAGTGGTGCACTCCCAGAACCTTAACCCCCTCCCCCACCCTATGACTCAATTCTGCTTCCAAGGTTTTATTTGCTGCCATGTCCACTCCCAGATGTTTAAAACACTTCACATCTTCCAAATTTTCTGCATTCAGACTCGCACCCTAACTAACCTGTCCCTCTACCCTGACAAAACGAATAACCTTGGTTTAATTCATATTTACCCCCAACTTCCTCCTTTTACACTCTCAAAACTCAGTCACCAAGTAATGCAGTTTCTCACTTAAATCTACCATCAAGAACACTGAAAATCCAAGTAAATCTCTGGTGCTTGAGGAGGTTAGGTGAGGTATTCGTAAGGACTTGAATAATTACAAGTGCTTCACCAACTTTGGTGTTAATGGTAACTTTCCTGATCTTCATGGACCCTTAACACTATAGCTTTCTTGAACATCATAATAGAGTATACTGCTCCAAATCACATTCCAATCCTCTTACTGTTATATCTGTACAACACATTACCTTAGCAAAACAAAAATAATCAATATCCTAGGCTAATCCCACATTTTTTCTGCTCTTCATAGCCCTCCCCACTATCGTTTCATTAGTCATTACAGGACTCTTTAATATTATTGTATCTCATTTGTGCCATTCTAAATTACTTATAACATGTGAGGATTTTATTGATATTTATTTTTCACTTCCATACGTTATGTCTGAGGCGCTCTTTAACTTTTTTCATTTACCAAAAATAAAATAAATATCAGCTGCCTTTGAAATGTTCCTTAAGTCTATTCAGGTACTGTTGATTTAACAGAATACTGAACAAAAGAATGCCAATAATTTGGAATGAAGTATATCTTAAAACTATGTGTGATGATCGATCCCGTCAAACTGTCTCGTTCATAATCATCTGCATTGCATGCAGACTACTGCAGGCCACAATGCAATGCGGTGCCTGAATGCATTTTCTGTTGCAACATTTGAGACAAATATACCACAGCAACAAAATGGTCTCAAAACTCACCTTGGGAGTTTCAAGTACAAATAAGTATTGTCAATGACTAGTATAAATCTCCAAAAGCTGCAAATAACAAGTCTGTAACTTCACCACACCCGAAAACTTCTGTTTACCTGATTGCCAGCTGATCGAACTGATCACTGTCCGAATCCCTTAAAGAAGTTTCTACTTATTGCAGGAAATATGGGATAACGAATTAACTTACATCATTCAATCTTTAATAGATCTAAATAATTGATTTATTTTGAAGTTCTGGTGGTAAAATATTGTACTGAAATTAAGTATTAAAGAAAAAAGGACTGTAAGAGGATTCGTAAGAGAGGAATCGGATGATGAGGAAGGGATCGGAAGCGGATGGTTTCAAGTCACTGTTCTCTGCTAGCGAACACTTAAGAAAGAGATAGAAAAAAAAATAAGAACTAATGTCAGCACAATGTACACTTTCACTTTAAAAGTATTTGGATCACTAACATAATTAGAATTAAGATAATCGAAGAAGAATTATGGATAAAATGGTAGATCGACTTTCACTTGGTATATACGCAAAATTGCAAATTCATCGAGAGTACCACAGGAAATGTGGTAATAAAGTAAGGAAATATGTACTAGGTCTAAAGCCTGGTTTTAATAATAGGTTTTTCAATGTAATAAACGCCGTCTGATGAATATAATTTGTTCGCTGGAAATGTTTTGAGGTGATGACGTATCTGTGGGGGTGGCTGGGTGGTGTGGTCGCTGGCCTGACAACAACGACCAGGACGCGGGAGATGGACGTCGTTGATGGTAAGACGGTTACAACGGTGTGCGGTAATTTATAATTTAAGAAAACAACGTCCAAAGGGGCAGCTGATGATTTGAGAGTTCCCATAAGGTAAACTAAGTGTTAAGAGTCTAGTTTAGCTCAGTATTGAACGCTCTTGGTTATTTTTACACATGCTTTAGGTACTTTCTGTTCGTTGGCATTACACAAATACCTGCTGAGGAGGAATTGGGGCATTACGCTTTATACGGTGACTTTAAGTAAAGTGACATCGTTTATGTGTATCGTGGAAATGTAGGAGTCACTGAATGTAATACACTTATACAATATCAAAACAACCTGTAAAGCCGCGAGTAGCCGAAATGGTAGTCGAAGGATTCAAGCATTATATTTGTGTCTTGAGAAGGATTACGGTGTGTCATCTGTATACATCCTGCGGCACGTTCGCAGTGTATTACTATGAGCTTCATACGTATAGCTTGACTGTATTAATGAAAATTAAGATAAATCCTTCTTGCTTTCATGTTATATCTGGTTGTCCTATTCCTATAGCTTTTGAAGAACTATACGCCGTCTACATCATTAATTGGGTGTAAGATTTGAAAGGCGTTGATCAGGTCACTCCTCACTTTTCTCTTTCCTGTGATGGGCAAGTTTCAGGCTTTTAGTTCTTCCCTGTAATTCGGCTGTCTTAATTTTGGTACCATCTTTAATGCCCCTTTTCTGTATTTTTTTTTGTTTTGTTTTGCTATTTTTTATTTTTTAGGGTTGGTGATCAGACTTGAGAAAAATATTCTTGTTTTGTCCCTATTTATGATGTGAACAACTTGTTAACTTGTTAAATGTTTTCTTATTCGTATACTTGAAAGCCATTTTAGTATTTGTCAGCAGACAGTTTGGATATTTGTACTGTTTTCCAAATGTGGGACTTTTGCGACAGTTTAGAGATGATGTCAGCTCTCAAGTCCATTTCATACACAGAATCCTGAATTTTATTTCATGTTAGGTAGTAATCATATTGAAACCTTTCACTCTGTCCATCCTCATGATGGGGTGTTGTCGGAAGCAGCCACCTGATTGTGCATTATGAGTGGCCAGTACACCTTGAAATTCATGTTTACCCACATTTTCTTGCTTCTAGGCTAGAATTTGGGCTTTCTCCTCCTTAGAAAGTTAAGAGCCAACCATCTTGAAGCACAGGTGGAAGATATACAGTGCCTAGAAGTAAATTCCCAAGATGAAGTGGCTGCTTGGAAGAGTATAAAAAGAACATCCTTCCTTCAAGATGGCCTGAGGCACACTGAGGCAGGTTCCTAGTGCTCACATCCTTGGAAACACTACTCTCAGTGACCAGATGTATGATGATTTCACCTTGAGGGCATCATATGCTTGTACTCACAGTAAACCATAACTGTGTCATGTCTTTGAAAATATATGAGGGGAGTGGACAATGTTTTTGCAGACACTTTAATTTGGGATTAAAAACTTTACAATTTGAGTGAAACTAGTTCTAAGATCTACAAGAACTCTGTAGATTATATCAGAAAGACAGCAAACAAAAATATCTGATAGCGTAGGTTCGAAGATAGAGAGACCTTTAAAGGAAGGGAGTTCTGAACTTTCAGAAGACTGAGCTAAGAGTATGCTGCTAAAATACTTTTGGATGAACCCAAGACTAGACATCTGTGCAGTGTGTGTGGGAGCAGAAAAAAACAGTTTTGGGAAAGAGGTATGGCATGCAGTATTATGTGTTAGACCTGCCTCAGGTAATATCTTTTAAGGTGTTTTAAGGGAGTTACATACATAATTGGAAGCTATATTTAGTAATTGTTTTCTATTTTTTTTGCCTTTGCAATTAAAAGAGTATGTTATGGAGAACTGGCAAGTACTTATGTTTTATTTCATTTTATGTATTTTTTTTTTTCCAGGATTTTCTTTGTACACAGAAGCTCAGTGAAGATGTCTACCTCAGGTGCCAAGAAGCAGCTTACTATATCAAAGTTCTTTGCACCAGTCAGGAAAAGTGGAAAAGCTGCATATGATACTGATCATGAAAAGCAAAATAATTCTAACAAAATTACTGAGGTAACATTTTTGTTTATGAAAACTGATTTTAAGAAACTAAAGCCTTCATAATGTTTTGTAGTAAAAAAACAAATGCAGTTCATATTTTTCCAGCATGTATGATGCTTTACAATGGGAAACTGCTAATCTGCTGCTTCTTAATTGTACTTTGGTATATTTAACTCTTATAAGTATGTAACAAAGCTGTATATGTAAAGATTTTTTCCTCAGGTCAGTATATCACCAGCTTTAAAGCGAGCAAAGTGCAGTGATCCAGAAAATGTAAAATCGAAGAAATCCTCAAGCAAGCGATCTAAACATGAAGATGACAAGAATGGTATTTCCAGAACTTCAGATACTGACATTAATTGTAGCCCCAGGAAAGATTGTCTCACATCATGGACCAAGAATAGGCTTCAGGCTTTTAGTGCAGGTGTGTTGTTTTGTATGTAGTAGACTGAAAAGAGAATTTTGTTATATTTACCTATGATCAGAGCCCCATGGGTTTGATCTCAAGAGGACTGGCCATTTTGATATTTCCTTTTACCTTGAACAGTGAAGTATTAGAATTCTCTTACCTCATTTATCTTTCCACCTTCTTATAACCATCTTACCTGTAAGGGTCAGGTCTGCAAGCGCCTTTGAAGCCCTGATTAATTTCATTCTTTTTCTCTTAACATTTTCCCCTGTCATCCGAGATGGCCTTGATTGGGGAATGTCTTCCCAGCTCTTTTTTGGTCATCATAAAAGAAAAAATGTATAGATAGCATGATAACCAGCTAATGCCCTTCATTGTTGTGGAATCCATGAGAACTCCTGATTGTTTGGTCAGAAGCATGTGATGATATATAAATAGGTAATAGATAGATAGATTTATAAAAGAATTAAGATGGTTTAGGAGGTATGATTGTGTTAACATGAAGAAGGTGTGGGAAATAAGAAATTAAAAGTAAAAGAGGTGGAGAGAGCAAGGAAATATGTGCTTAGAGGGGTAGAAGTATAGAGGAATGTGCAGAATTATACCAGGATAGTTATGTGGAAAAGACTGAGTAGGCCAAGGTGGTAGGAGACAGTGTTCTGGATATAGAGAGATTTGGACAACTTGTATGATTTTATTTGATTACCTGTTAGTTCTTCATTGATTTGTAACTTTTAGATTTATTTAGTATAACCCATGTTGTCAAATGAGTGAAAATTTTTAAAGGAAATTTTATTTTTTATGAGTTTGAAAATTTCTTTTGTTCACCTCACAAACATAATGTTTTGAAAAAATTATTTCACTCCCAGAAGCAGCAACAGAGGATGGAGATGAAATAATGGAAGTAGATCAGGACCATCCTTCATCAAGAGCAGTTAAGAAGGTTAACCAAAATGAGGTCAGAAGCAAGCTGGATAATTTCAGGTGTGTTATGCTTGATACCTTGCTGTAAAGTGAACCAAACTCACCTCATAATCTGCCTTTGCATAGATAATTGGTATGTCTTCAGCTTACTATCCATTCAGTCTGGGAGTTATTATCAATGATACATATATGCAGTGGGCTGCCATGGTAATTACAAGGCTGGTCTAAACTCTTTGATTTTCAGTGTTTTAATGCAGTTTACTTGGTCTATCATAGTGATTTATCAGATTATATCAGTTTTCCAGGAATCTTGCAGTAGCTTCAGCAGCTTTTGATTATTTTTTTACAGTGGAACATACTTGTTCAGCTAGTTTCCAGATCTCAAAATTATTATATTTTTCTTTGCCTTCTATAAGCATCATTTGTGTGTGCAAGGAAGTACTGCACTCTGTATTTGCAAGAGTGAACTGTTGTATGTATGGAAGAACTTCACCATTGTGATATCTAAATAATGAACAATCATTTCATTTTAAACCTGATCATGTAACTCCTCTATTGATATTGTATTAATTGTTAATGATGTCTTTGTGGTAAACCAGATATTCGACCCTATTTTGAATTACCATTTTTTTTGTCTTTTGCACTGACCATCATTTACTTCTCTTCATTATTTCCTCTTCTAGTTGGTGTACCCTGTGCCTTGTATATTGCTAGATTTTACCTATTCAGTGACAGAACTAGATCAAATAAAGCAGATTTCAAATCAGATTTTCATATTACTGTTCGAAATGAGAATGTTTTGAAATGACCAGATCACAGAATAGGAGTGATAGCACGACCAGCAGCCAGCAAGCAGAATCTCTACCGCTCAAGCCAGGGCCTATGAAAGCTCTTCCAGGAATGAAGCTCACTCCATTAGAACAACAAGTTGTCTCTATAAAGAATAAAAACCCAGATGTCATTCTTTTTGTGGAATGTGGATACAAATACAGGTAGGCGTATGTCTCTTATAACATTGATTCTACCAGAACCACAATAGTTTGAATGGATTTATTTTATCTTTGATACAGATAAATCATTGCATTTTTGATTGGCATATTTGAAGATCTAGCATGAGTTGTATTGAATATTTTTATTGATGTACTTAGATACAAAGTATCTTTTATTAATTCTTGTACTTTAATTCTTCAGATTACTTGTCATTTTTCCATTTGCCCCAAACCTGACAGGAACCCATTAAAACAAATAATGAGTATTTTTCAGATTTATTATTGAAATAAATATGACCTTAAAAGTTTTTCACATATTTAACTAAGGTAACTCATTCACCGATGATCACTGAATGTTAGTCAGAAGCAAGCAACATAGCGTACACAAAGCTCCAGCATGTTGCTAAAGATTACTCGTAGAAGGCATCCCTGGAAAAGCATCAGATCTTTATTTTAGCTAGTTTGAATATGTAAGGAGTACTCTCTTATAAAGTAAGCCTTGCTTTACCATCCTTCTTGTACATCCATTTAAAAGGAATAATCTGTGCTGGGACTTATGTCATCTGTTTCTTGCCAGATAAATGAAGATTTGAGATGAACAAATGTTATTTACTGGTATACTTTAGCAGTATGATGGAACTTTGTTACATTGGTTTTTTTCTTTGCTGTATAACAGTATTTGCACATTCCCAATTATAGGCCAATGTATTTGATTTAATGATTAATCTGATGGAGAAATAAGTAGGAGTTTCTCTGAGTCACGCCACCCCGTTTTTCTAGGTTTTTCGGAAAAGATGCAGAGATTGCATCCAAGGAATTAAACATCATTGCTCACTTGGACCATAGTTTTATGACTGCAAGCATTCCCACACATCGCCTCCATGTTCATGTGCGAAGACTTGTTGCAAAAGGTATGCCTAAAGTGATTAGATACTCTCTAGGTCAACAATATAAATCCTATTATATAACATTTTATGGTGTAGGTGGCATGTAGCATTGTTGCTGTTTAGCTCATATGTATTTTGCAGGTTACACTGAATGTTCATTGGTTTCTTTTTATATCACTGTATTGGAAATTTGGTGTCCCTGCACCTAGACCAACTTGAAGGGTTTTAGTTCAAGAAATTGAATTTCTTCAAATAGTGTATATATGTTCTTGATTCAACCATTTTGAATGGGAACAGAGGGCATGGTTAATGCAGATGGCATATGTAGATTTAAAACATTGCAATGATAGAGAATATTCAAGAGTTCATGCTCAGATTCAACTTCCTTGCTGAAGATGCAGAACGCTTACCCCAGAATTATTCTGCACATATCTTTCACAGACTTACACCCAACATCACCTTAATTCTTGAGCCCTCGGTTTGCCCATTGTATGTGGCCGGTGAAGTGATTGCAACGAAAGCCCCATAGAGAGGAATCCTGGGACAGGAAAGTAAAATAGAGTGTATAGATATAGATCATTTCTTCATGACAAATTGCAGTTTTTGCCTTAGTGGGGTAGCATAAGGAACGAATGCCCACATCCTCTCTTAATTTTTATGTATTATGTGCTAGAACCGGTACTAAATTTCTACACCCAAGCCCAGCAGACTACTCTATGATAAACCATGACCACATCATTTGACCTGGTGCAGCCCAGTGAAAGCTGGTCACCTCCCATATACAATTGATACCTTTCATTTTGTCCCATGCATGCCTCTCATTCTTCTGACTCTTCAGGTCCCAGTACCCCAAAGCCTACTTTATTCCATCCTACCAGATCCTTCTCGTTCTCCTCCCTTGCTCCCTACGCTTCTGACACATAGTCATTGTTCGCTCATCCTCTCTATATTCGTAAACTATTTCAATATTGTGTGTGTGTACCTACTTATTTGCTTCCCACCCCAGTTAATTGCCTTCTACAATACAGGGAATACATGGGAAGTATCCTTTCTCCCCTACCCCCAGGGATAGCGTATATTCATACTTGATTGCCATTTCCTGCATTAGTAAAGTAGCACCAGGAAACATATATATATGTAAGAACAGAGGACTGAGCCTTAGAGAAAAATTCTCACTTGGCCCCTTTCTCTGTTCCTTCTTTTGGAAAATTACACATGACAGCTAGAGACTGAGTGTGAGCGAGTGTGGCCATTTCGTCTGTCTCCTAGCGCTGGTGCGGGGGGTGGCAATGCTGTTTCCTGTGGGGCGGGGTGGCGTCAGAGATGGATGGGGGCAAGCAAGTGTGAATATGTACATGTATATACGCGTATATACATATGAATGTATATGTATGTATATATATATATGTATGTATTGTGCATATATGTGCGTTTATGTATATATGTGTGTATGAGTGGATGGATCTTTCCTGGCGCTACCTCGTTAACCCGGGAAACGGTGATCAAGTATGATAGAATTAAAGATATGATAATATATATATGTCTATATTTGTGAAAGCTGGTAGCAGGTTTTCTGTAATGCACATAGAAATGGATACGACCGCATATTTAGAATTATTTATCTTCTTTCTTAAGTGTTCTATATTTTTCAATACTATCTTAACTTTAGCTGGGTGCTCAAACACCAGTTGTCTAAAATTATTCTTTTCTTTTTTTTCAATCGAACTTTCGCCTTCACAGAGGCATCATCAGGAATCTTCAATAAAAGAGAAGAAAAGTGCGTCACAAAACTTGAATATGATGTGGAAAACGCATACATGTAAATAAAGGCATATTTGAAAAACCACAGTACATAGGACAGGAGGATTAAGGGAAAACAGTATAAGCGATGCAGATTAACCCTGTCATGACGGATAGTATGAGCTACAATCTAAATACAAAATATGGACACAGAAATATAGAAAAACTTACAGTAGAGGAAACACAGAAGTATAATCTTAGACGAGGTAGGAATATAGACAGTCCATCACTAAATACAATAATCTGGGCCAGTCGTTGAGTTCAGGTCGCGCTCATCCGATTCTCTCTGACCTTTGTAACCCAGGACCAGGTGGTCAGTGACACGTTCTTCCTGTCCTGAAATA
>JAUUDW010198562.1:3812-14429 GCA_032361385.1 Panulirus guttatus | reverse complement strand
TGAGGTGCCTCACCAGTGGCTGGCCGCCCTAGGGCATAGGACCCGCTCCTCCTGAGGTAGGGAGGTAAATCTAAAAAAAGAAATGGATTGAGAGCGGAGCCTGGCTCTCGTGGGAGCTGGGTGGGATAAGACGCCCAACCCACTCGGCTCAGTGCTGAGGTCCCTCACCAGTGGCGGGCCGCTATACGACATAGAACCCGCTGCTCCTGAGATAGGGAGGTAAATCTAAAAAAGAAAAAATCATGGATTGAGAGCGGAACCTGGCTCTCGTGGGAGCCGGTCGGGATAACACGCCCAACACCCTCGGCTTAGTGCTGAGGTCCCTCACCAGTGGCAGGCCGCCCTAGGGCATAGGGCCCGCTCCTCTTGAGGCAGGGAGGTATATCTAAAAAAAAAAATTGAATTGACAGACCGGAGCCTGGCTCTCGTGGGAGTTGGGTGGGATAACATACCCAACCCCCTCGGCTCAGTGCTTAGGTCCCTCACCAGTGGCGGGCCGCCCTAGGGCATAGGGCCCGTGCCCCCTGAGGTAAGGTGGTAAATCTAGAAAGAAAAAAAAGTGGATTGACAGAGCGGAGCCTGGTTTTCGTGGGAGCTGGATGGGATAACACGCCCAACCCACTCGGCTCAGTGCTGAGGTCCCTCACCAGTGGTGGGCCGCCATAGGGCTTAGGGCAAGCTCCTCCTGAGGTAGGGAGGTAAATCTCTCTCTCAAAAAAAATGGATTGAGAGCGGAGCCTGGTTGTTGTGGGAGCTGGGTTGGATAAGACGCCCAACCCCATCGGCTCAGTGCTGAGGTCCCTCAACAGTGGCGGGCCGCTCTAGGCCTTAGGGCCCGTTCCCCATGAGGTAAGGTGGTAAATCTTAAAAGAAAAAAAGTGGATTGACAGAGTGGAGCCTGGTTCTTGTGGGATCTGGGTGGGATAGCACGCCCAACCCTCTGGGCTCAGTGCTGAGGCCCCTCACCAGTGGCGGGCGGCCGTAGGGCACAAGGCCCGCTCCTCCTGAGGTAGGGATATAAATCTAAAAAAGATAAAAAACATGGATTGAGAGTGGAGCCTGGTTTTCGTGGGAGCTGGATGGGATAACACACCCAACCCCCTCGGTTCATTGCTGAGTTCCCTCACCAGTAGCGGGCCGCTCTAGGGCATAGGGCCCGCTCCTCCTGAGGTACTCAGGTAAATCTAAAAGATAAAAACGAACAATAAGAAACTGATCTTTATTATGATATAGAGGAATTAAATATGAAATAGTATAATACAAGTAAGGATAGATATTTGTGGTAAAAAGCAACTATAGTCAGCAAAGAGAAGACCTTTGCATATCCCATTTGTCATCATGGCAAAACATAATGACCCTCAAGTTACAAAGTGTAATTGACTTGCTACTATCCAGGATATTACTGATAATCTCTGGGGACTTAATGAAGGTAATGATGACAAAGAAACCTGAACTAGTGGCATCACAAGAAAGTAATCTCAAAAGTGATGTAATGAATATGAGAGCTGAATCTTTCACCTTTAAACAAATGATGTTTGATCACTAAATCATAGAACAAATTGTGCGCTACACAAACAAATATCATGTGTATGGTGTGTGGTGAAACTATCTCCATAATTCTTATCGATATTCTCAGCATATCATTTTACAAAGAGTCTCCAAAACTGTTAAGGGTGTAACATAATATGAAATAAAAACAAACATACAAATGTGACTAAGCATATTGTTGATCATACTATGATTGAAATCAGAATACAATAAAAATAAGCTCAATAGAAAGAAAAAACATTACTGTCATGTCTTCCTGTCTGACCAAGAGCTCTCAAACATCTAATTCACACCCACTTCAAGCATTTGCTTGGCACATGAAAAAGCTAATAGAGTAAGGTCACAATACAGCATGAGATAAGCACTAAAAAAGTTCCTACAGTATCAAAACATATCATATCATGACATATATTTCTGCATTATGGTTAGGGTTGGGGAAAAAAGGCCAAAACTAAAGTGTATCTATATTTCTTTTCTTACTTGACTGCCGTTTCCCATGTTAGCGAGGTAGCACCAGGAATGAAACAAAGAAAGACACATCCACTCACATACACACATATATATACATATATGCACATACATATACAAATACATATATACATATACAAATACATGATCATACACATTCATATACATATATACACATATACATATTCATACTTGCTCACCTTCATCCACTGCTGATGCCACTCTGCCCCTCAGGAAATAGAGAAAATGCATGAAGGAAAAGAAAAAAGATAATATGTGCTTTCACTTCGTCTCAAACATACTTGATTGCCACCCCTCGCGTCAGTGAGGGAGCGCCAGAAACAGATAAAGAAAGGCCACATCAGCTCCAATCCATTCTCTACATTTCAAGTGTAATGCACTGAAAATACATTTCCCTATCCATATCTAGACCCCAGAGAACTTTCCATGGTTTACCCTGAATGCTTCATATGCCCTGGTCAGTCCACTAACAATATGTCTACCCTAGTATACCACAGCATTCCAATTCACTCCATCCCATGCACGCATTTCACCCTACTGCATATTCAGGCATCAGTCGCACAAAATCTTTTACACTACATCCTTCCATCTCCAATATGGTCTTCCCATTCTCCTTGTTCCCTCCACTTGACACATATATCCTCTTTGTCAACCTTTCGTCACTCATTCTCTCCATGTGTCCAAACCATTTCAACACAACCTCTCCTGCTCTCACTATCACACTCTTTTCATTATCACAATTTCTCTAACCCTTTCATTACTTACTCAAGCACACCACATATGTTGTCCTGAAACATGTCATTTCCAACACATCCATCCTCCTCACAGAGTATTATCTATAGCCCATGTCTCACATCCACATCATCTTATTGGGAATACTATTCCTTCAGACATATCCATTTTTCCCTCCCAGATAACTTTCTCTCTTTCCACATTTTCCATACATTCGTCAATGCTCCCTGAACCTTTGTCCCCTCCCCAACCCTATGACTCACTTCCACTTTCATGGTTCCATTCACTGCCACATCCCCTCCCAGATATCTAAATCACTTCACTTCCTCTAATTTTTCTCCATTCAAACTCACACCCCAAATTACCTATCCTCAACCCTGCTGAACCTAATAACCTTGCTTTTATTCACATTTATCCTCATCTGTCTCCTTTCACACACTTTTCCAAACTCAGTCACCAACTTTGCAGTTTCTCACTCAAATATGCCACCAGTGCTATAACATCAGAAAACAGCAACTGACTCACTTCCAGGCCCTCTCATTCCCCACAGACTGCATACTAGCCCCTCTCTCCAAGGCTCACATTTAGCTCCCTCCAACCCCATCCATAAACAAATTCAATAACCATGGTGACATAACATACCCCTGCTGCACACCAACCTTCACCTGGAACCATTCACTCTCTCCTCTTCCCACTCATACACAAGCCTTACATCCTTGATAAAAACTTCTTACTGCTCCTAGCACCATTCCTCCCAAACCGCATATTCTTCAGACCTTCTACAAAGCATCTATATCAATCCTATCATATGCTTTCTCCAGATCCATAAATGCAACATACAAATCCATCTGTTTTCTCACACACACTCTTTAAATCAAACACCTGATCCATACATCCTCTACACTTTTGAAACCACACTGCTCCTCCCCAGTCTGATGCTCTGCACATGTCTTCACCCTCTCAGTCAATACCCTCCCAGACAACTTACCAGGTATACTTACTGAACTTATACCTCTGTAGTTGGAACACTCACCTTTATCCCACATGCATTTACACAATGGCACTATACATGCATTCTGCCAATCCTCATGTACCTCACGATGATCTATACATATACAGACTATCCTTATCAACCAATCAACAACACAGTCACCCTCTAACTTAATAAATTCAACAGCAATACCATTCATTCCAGCCATCTTACCACATTTCATCGTGCACAAGGCTTTCACCACCTCTTCTGTCTTCACCAAACCACTCTCCATGACTCTCTAACTTTGCATATCACCCTACATCTCCCACTCTATCATCAAACACACTTAACTGTCCTTCAAAATACTCACTATATCTCCTCTTCACTTCATGACTACCTGTTATTAGTTCCCCTTTTGCTCCCTTCACTGATGTTCCCATTTGTTCTCTTATCTTTCATACATTATGTACCTCCTTCCAAAACATTTTCTTCTCCCTAAAGGTTACTGACACTCACCCCAACTCTCATTTGCCCTCTTTTTCAACCCAAGAACCTTCTTAACCTCCTGCTGCTTTCTCTAATACATCTCCCAGTCATATGCACTCCTTCCCTGTAAGCACCACCCAAACACCTCTCCTTCCTCTTTCACTTGCAACTTTACTTCTTCATCCCAACACTCACTACCCCTTCTAATCTACCCATCACCCAACTTTCACATGCCACATGCAATTCTGGCTTATCCCATCACTATTTCCATAATTACCTCTCATTCCTTAGCCACTCCCCTTGCTTTATTCAGTTTCACCTTTCGCCATCTACATTCAATCTCTCATGGCATTTCTTCAAATAATAAAGTCTACTTTCCTTACCTAACTGTACTATACAGGGAGGGAGGTTAAACTCACGGGGCCCCATTCTTGAACACTCTCTATCATCATACAAACTCTTAAATTTACAAATGCTACTTGCATCAACTATGTCCTCAGTCAATCTGTTCCATTCATCCACCACTCTTGTACAATAAAAGTATTTCTTTACATCCTTATTTACAAGTTTCTTCCTTAATTTCATGTTATGTCCTCTGGCTGCCCAACACCTAAGTCTCAAAGAACTGTCCACTATGCTAAACTCTTTTAAACACTAAAAGCTTGCGGTCAGGTCACCTCTCAATCTTCTCTCTTCCAAGGTGTCAATTTAAAGCCTCTAACCTTCTCCTTTACCTTGGCTCACTTAATTTTGGTACCATTTATGTTGCTGTCCTCTGGACCTTCTCTATGAGCTCTTTCCACTTCTTTAGGTGTGGTGACCAAACCTGAGATGCACATTCTAGTTTTGGCTTTATGTAAGACATGCATAGCTTGCTAAACATTTCCTTATCCATATACTTGAAAGCTATTTTGATACTAGCCAGCTTACAGTCTGTTTCCATAACTACTCCCCCCATATGGGAATCTGGCAACAGGTTAAGGATGACATCTACTCCCAAGTCCTTCTGACACACAGAATCCTAAAGCATATTTCCTGCTTGGTAATGATCATACCAAGGCCATCTTTCACTTTAACCCATCCTCATTACTTTATATTTGCTTGGGTTGAATTCCATCAACTACAATGCAGACCAACTTTGGAGTTTCTTCACATCACCTTGGAAGCTGATGCAATCCTCCTCACTTTTTACTTCCCTCATGACCTTTGCATCATCATCAAGCATACTCAAGTAGGGTTCAGTATCTTTAGACAAGTCATCAATAGAGATCAAGAAGAGACATAATCCTGGAACTGAACCAAGGCACTCCACTGATCACTTCAACCCATTTGGAAAAGGCTTCCCTAACATGCGTCCTGTGTTCTCTCCCATCGAGATAATCCATCAAAAACATGAATTTCCCCTTAATCCCGTTTTGCTATCCCACTTGTTAATCAGCCTCCTATGTGATACAGTGTCATATGCCTTCTGGCAATCCAGTTGCAGACAGTCTACCAAGTCTTCTGTTTTGCCCAAAACTGAGCTTACTCTCTCCTATAATTCTAAGAGGTTAGTAACACTTGACCTCCAATCACTAAAACCATGCTGTCTCTCTCTTAAGAAATTTCTCTTGAGTAGAAATTCATCCATTTGCTTTCTAATAATCTTTCCAGAACCTTACACACCATACTAATTAGTGAAACCAGTCTGTAGTTTAATGCCTGTTCCAGGTCTTCTTTCTCATATACAGGTATGATGTTTGCCCCTTTTTCACTCCCCCAGCACTTTGCCCCTACCTAGGGACATCTTGAATAATAACTAAAGTCGTTTATATAGTGCATCTGCACAAATCTTTAGCATATACAATACCCATGGAATGGATATAAAACAAAAATTTCATTTTCTTTATTTTAGTGCTTATTGTGGCCACCATGTGCCTTCAAAACAGCTTGTATGCATTGCGGCATGGAGTCGGTAAGGTTTCTGCAGTAATCAAGGTCAATTCCATTCAACCAGATGTCTCTGATGGCTTCAAGAAGGCAGAAAACTGAAGAGGTGTTCCTTTCTTGAAGTTTAAGCTTCAAATGAAACAACAGCTCCTCAAAGGGATTCAGGTCTTGAGAATTACCTGCTTGTCTGACAACAATTTCATGGCCTTCTCTGCCTTGTCACATAGTGCCCTGTCTTGCATAAAGTAGTTGCAGCCGTGGATTTCATAAAAGTTCATGAAGTGGTCACAAAGACCTTCAATGTAGCGGTCTCCATTCATTGTGATGTTCTTGGGAAGCAAGAACATGAAATCCCCCACACCCTAACTCTAAACTGGAGCAACCTCAAATCGTGACCGAGTCTGGGTGTTTGACAGTTATTTTCACATAACATGGGTAAAGGGGAATTCATGTGTGAGGGACGTCTCAACTTGCCACGCCTCACTGTACCACACTGGAAAGTTGACTCATCGCTCCATAAGAGCCTTCTCCTGTCCTCAACAGTGAAATGTTTTATGGCAGGGGAACAAAGAGGCAGGTTCAGGTGTTTCTGACAGCGCTCTTGAATGGTGCTTTCTGCAACACTTCCGAGGAGGGTGGGATAGGCTTGCTTCAATAGTCTTGCTGTGATGCATGGATTTATCAATACCTGCCTCTTGATAAGCTTGTCAGTAGTTGCTGAAGTTTTTCTGGGATGCCCTGGCACAGATTTATGAGGTGGAACTTCACCTTGTTGGATATTCTTGGCTTTTGCAATGAGGCTGTACATGGCTGACTTGCTCACCCACAGTTACTGACAAATCTCCTTAACCGACATTTGTGCCTCCTTTACGGCAAGAATACGAGCCTTTCCTTGTTGGGTGAGGCTGTTGTTTCCCATTCTAAGGTGTGGGTGGGTGGCAGTGGATGAAAAGTGAATGAAACTAAAAAAAGGGTCTTTGTTAATCCAGCAGCTAATAACATGCATCCCCTTTCTATAACTTGTCCCATAAGGCACTGATGCACTCCTCAGTCTGTGGTGATGGGATCACCAGGAGGAGTTGCCAAGTAATAATTAAGCGAGATCTGAGCATTTGGGAGGCTGATAGACACAGAAATTCTGAGGACACCCAACCACACAATAAAAGGCCCCATATTCCTCACACTTTCCAGAGGTACTGTATGATGAAATTTCATCTGGAGCATGAGGCCTGCATGGGTCAAGCCTTTTTAGTATTATGTGCACATCTTTTCTTGTTATCTCAACAATTTCCAAAACCTCCTCCCCATTCCATCTCATTAGTGTTGGAGATATAATGCGTTCCACGGTGAAAGCACTATTGAACATGTCATCAGTTCCTCACATATCCTTATATCATCCTCCACAATTTTTCCCCCTGAATCTCAGCCTGATTAGCTGCTCTGTAACTGACATTTCACTCCTCAAGAATTTATGGAACAGTCTTAGATTTTCACCTATCTTACCAAAAATATTCTTTTCAAAGTTTCTTTGTTCCTCTCTTCTTATCCTGCTATACTCAATACATACTCTCTTATTATTGCAAATGCTGGCTGGTTAGTGCTATCTTTATTTCTGCCACTGCACATCTCAAAGTTCCTTTGCTTTATGACATCTTTATTATACTATTCCTTCGTCTTTCTTACCATTCATTCTGTATCAGTGGTTTGAGGTACCCATGCCTCTACTCCTTCATTGAAAATTTCAAAAAAAAATCTCAATTCAAAGCCTTGTTCCTGGCTACTGAATCCCATTTCCCAATGCATATTACTATAAAAATTAATGAGGCTTATGTAGTTCCCATGATTATATCTCCTCTTTATTTCCTGTCTCACCTTTGCTCTTTTAATGTCCTCTCTTACTACATATTCAAACTTGAGCACTACATGATTTCTTCCAATGTTTTAAATGTCCATGCTAGTATGAGTGAAGATTAGATCTCGTAATGATGATGCATCAGTCCCTCACGTCCTAGTATGCTCCACGACATTGGTATGGGAAATTTTTCTGTATACACTTTCAAAACCTGTCTCCATGACTCCTTGTCACCATGGAAATCCAAATTCCACCAGTATATCTCTTTGTAATTGAAATCACCTATTATTGCTAAGGTTCATTGTAATTCTTTGGAGAATTATATAACAACACCACCACTATGCACCTCTTCCCAACAGTTACTACTCCCACGCCATGCCTGAGCTGGCCGTCTTCTGCTATTTCTTGAGACTTCAGGCTCTCTTTTATAAAGACAACTAATCCTCCCCCTCCTTGATTTTCTCTTTCCTTTCTTGCTATCATGTACCACTCTCCAAAGAACAGGTAACAGTTTATCTCTTTAGTTCTCTGTGCTTCACTTGGTGCAATTACTAAATTTGAGAAGCATATTCTAGTTCTGGCCTTATATAAGATATGACCAGCTTGCTAAATATTTCTTTATCCGTATACCTGAAAGCTGTTTTAATATATGCCACCACATATTTTATCTCCTTAACTATTCTCCTAATATGGGACTCTGGAGACTGGTTACAGATGATGTCGACTCCTAAGTCCTTCTCACATGCAGAATTTATCTATCTATCTATTCATTTATATCTCTGATACCCAGCCCCACAGGGAACTCCCATCAAGGGGGTGGCCAAGGCAGAAGTCTCCTCTTGTCCCTCTCTTTAACCCAACAACTGTGCAAATCAAGATTTCTGGACAGCTTCTGGGTGCGCAATAAATGGCAAAAACTCAACTTGCTGGAAAACTATTTTCAGTCATATAAAACTAAAGAGAGACATGTAGAGCACCAAACAGTGGAAAAAAGAAAAGAATTAACCTACATCACGTGGCAGTGTCAATGACTGATTACTAGGTTTGCTCCTGGTAGCTTTATGTGCAGCTGGAGGCGAGGCAGCGCACATGGGTGGTGGTGAGGCAGTACGCATGTGACCTTGAACGGGAGGAGTGTATTTTGCCCTCCCTCGCTTTGTCAGAGGGGCTGAAGTTGATGGTTTTATATACTCTGAATCACTGTCACTATTATCAGAGTTAAGAACAATCTTTCTTTTCACTAATACTTTCTTTTTACCACCCCAATGCGTCCCCCACAGCCACGACAGTGGGAGCCAGGAGGCTTGCTAGAGTCAGAAGATGAAGACATATTACCACCCTCCATGACTGCTACAGGCCGATTGAGCTATAAGGTGCGAGGGAGGGATGATGTTACCATTTGAGGTTCATTGGATATTACCTGGCTTGGTGGGAATTTTTGATGTGCAGCTTCAAACATCTGTCATCTTAAGATGCCTATCACAGTCACTCACATAGCATCTTAAGATGCCAATAGCAGTTGTCAGGTTAAATGAAGTAAGAAGTCATTTAGTGTTGTCTGTATTTGGATTATGATGAATCATGTACATTACTATTTGACCAGTAAGTACAGGGCATTCTACTCTAGATACAAAAACTGCACTTACAAAATGCATTTAATACCTCATTTAAAAGAAAAATATAATACATATGCTGAATGCAGAAAATGCACTTTTTGGTTTCTTTTTTTTTTTTTTTAGATGGAAGCACAGAAAGAGGAGTACTACAAAGTGGTTAGTCTTGGACAGTCAGCAATTTCTGAGACATCGACCATTGGCGAGTCATCCAAAGAAAGTGAACAGCAAGTAGCACAAGTGGTTAGTCGCTGGGAGGCTCTGATGGAAATGCTTGTTGAAATAAGGTAACGTTTTGAAGATGGTTTTCTCATGACCAAGATTATTTTAAAATTTTTCTACTTTATCTTCAGTTCTCTAACTGCCAGAATAAAGTTGTAATTTAAGCAGTATAAGAATATAAAGCAAACACAACTACTAACAAGCAACAAGAAATCTCTGTATCTGTTATTTCATTCTTTTTTGTTTATCTCCTGTATATCGTATAAGACGACATACAGAGTTGAGAATGCATGACTGGAAAGTCTTCCTTCTTGAATTGTCATTTTCCAAGAACAGGGATAAGAATAACTATGTAATTATTGGTGGAATTTTCAGTTGACTGTACAATTACTTTTTAAGCTTACAGAATAAAATGGAGTCTTGATAAAATATTAGAGCTGTAATTTCTTCAGCTTGCTCTTTTTCATTTTAGAAGAGTTTTTCTGCTAAAACTGATTCCTGAATTCCACAGATATTCAGTATACCATTTTATATGTAAAAGCGGAATGACCTATGCTATACGTTGCAGTTACTGTACATTTACACTTTTTATCTGCACTAGCTCAACTCTTTTACATGTCCTGGTGTGCATAAGATATTGAAATTTTACTCATTTATGAATATTATTAATTATAGACATTGACATCAAGAAGTTTTCTGTACTTACTTACTTGTTTTACTTCTTTTTCAGAACTCGCATTTCCTACATGACTCAGAAAAAGAAGGTGACAACA
>JAUUDW010198451.1:0-14431 GCA_032361385.1 Panulirus guttatus | reverse complement strand
ACACACATTCAGACACCCCAATCTGAGCCTTCAAGGAGGATGAGCACTCCCTGCCTGGCTCCTTCTTCTGTTTCCCTATTTAGAAATTGCAAATACAAGAAGGGAAGGGTTTCCAGCCCCCCGCTCCCGCCCCTTTTAGTTGCCTTCTACAACACGCAGGAAATACGTGGGAAGTATTCTTACACCCCTATGATTTCTTTTGCTCAACATTTACAATGAAACATCAAAGAAGATAAAACGTAAAAAAGAAAGTTTTAATAAAGATGTGAGACTTTCACAACAAATGGAGAGAGGTAAACATACCTCCAAACTCTCTGTGTCAGAAAAAATATAAATATTTAAGTAATAATCCAAACTTTCTCTAAAAACAAAGCTACAAAATAACCAAGAAAATCAAAAGTAGTTTTGTCTTTTGTAATTCACTCTGTATTTCAAAATAGTCCTTTCTGTAACTGCAAATACCTTTTGATGATGAAGGATATGGTGGCGATGTGAGAAGGTTCCTCTTTCTACATCCTGACCAGAAAGCCGCACATGTATACCTTCCTTCAGTAGGGAACCAAATGCCACTGCCTCACCCATTGCCCAGTCCACAGTACGAGCCTTAACCATTTCCATGCGGCCTGTAGAGGAAAACAAAGAATTTCATACAGTCTACTAAAATAAATACTCTTTTAATCATGAACTGGCATCCATCATGCTTATCTATTAGAAAGGAGACAGGGAGGAGGTGCTGAACTACAAACCAGTCTTCCTGATAAGCATGGGCCATAAGGTACTGGAAAAAAATCAGAAAGCAAATTATAATTTCCTGAAGAGGACAAACTACCTAGACGGCAAGCAGTATGGTTTCTAGGAAAGAGGGTCATGCATAAAGAACCTTATACATTCCAGCAAGACAGCAAGCTCAGTATCATACAAAGGAGAAAGGTAGATGGAATGTGTTTAAAGAGTGCCAGAAAGTAACTGAACCTGTACTACATGGGAGGCTAATTCAGAAACTGAATCACCAGGCAGGAATAAGGAGGAAGACTCTTCAAATAGATACATGGGTTGAAGCCACCAGTGGAGTGCAGCAGAATTCAGTTCTAGAGCCAATACTCTTCTTGATCAGTGTAAATAACTTGCCAGAAGGTATTTATTCATAACTGAACAAGTTTGCTGATGATGCAAAAGAAAAGTGTGAATGATTGAATCAACCTACAAAGGGTCCTTTTTGAAAGGCTCTACATTTGGTCTGATACATGGCTGATGAAGCTCAACCTGAGTAAATGTAAAGTAATGAGGATAGGTCACAGCGAAAGAAGGCCTCTACATGATTACCATCAAGGAAACAAATTGCAAGGACCTGTGTGTGAGAAAGACTTGGGAGCTGAGAACATTCTGAATTTGTCGCTAATCTCACCATATGGAATACTTAAGAAGACCAACTGTCAGCCAGCAAATATTAGAATTTCATTCAGGTTCATGGATAAGGAAACATTCAGCAAACTGTTCTCATCTTACATAAGGACAGAACTCAAATATGCTCACCACACTTAAATCATGACAGCTGAGCTAAAAGGAAATGATAAAGGCCTTAAATTTGCCCACCTTGGATGAAAGAAGAGTGAAGGGTAACCTAATCACAACCTTCAAGTTTTTAAAACAGACTGATAATGCAGACAATGAAAAGTTTTTCAAAAGATGTAGAGATCTACTACCCACAGGACATCACATATAATTAAGCAATAAACCTATTAAGAAAGATGTAAAGAATTTTCAAAGTACAAGAGCAGTGGATGATGGAAATATGAATGAAGACATGGTTAATTCAAAAACATACAGAAATCTAAAAAGTTGCATGAGAGTAAATGTTCAAGAGATGGGGCCCCACAAATGTAAAACTTCCACCCTATACAGCACAAATATGAAATTACAAATAGGTAATTACACAACAGATAGTCCAAAACTTAACTATGCCTTCCAAGTTTAGTCACTGTAACTAATGAAGTCAGCAAAAAGGACAGGGAAGCCCAACTTCCTAAGACAGACTGTTTTACTTATTTTTCTATATAATCACTACAAGCCCCTATTCTGAAAGCATCCCGATGTTACTAACGGACCTCTTTTCCAGAGGCTCTTGCAGCTCCACTACACAGTAGCTGGGACAGGATGGACTCCTTTGAAGCAAGAAATTCTTTGATGAGACTGAACTATATTTTATTAACTGACAATGAAACAGCCTTGCTAGAGGTGACTTGTCAAGCATGGTGCAGCCTCAAGCAGGAAGAGTTCGGTAACACCCCATCAGACAGTCACAAAGATAAATGAATAATTAGATGATATGGTAATGTACACCACTCGATGAATGAGAGTGTAGCGAATAAGATTAACAACAGCACTGCAACTGTTTGGCAAGGAAAAGAAAAGTAAGGTATTCAGGATATAGAAATACTTAGTAAATAATTTCTTAAAAATAAAAGCTGACTGTTCATGGCGTATGATATGTATACAAAGCAAGTAATGGAAACAGAAAGACAAGTCTCCCTGGTGCAACACCTTTGCATGCAAAGCATTCATATAAATACAAAAAATGTACACAAACATTTTAGTTCAGGATATCATTACTACATACTTTTCTTTACTATCAATAATCATCTTGTTATCATTTTCTAAAGCCTACAATTTCCTTAATACAACTGAAACAGTGTACACATATTTTCAAATCAGTTATATGTGAATGATATCAAACTGGCTGACAAATGATAATTCTTTAAAACAAACAGTACTTGTATAAGTTTACATCAGTAAACAATAGGTATGTGTTCATCAACGAAATGAAAAACACATTAAATTATTTTCACATGAGGCAGTTTTCATGAAAATAAGCAGCTTTTCAACCACATACTTCACATGAGTGTTTTCTGTTAACTACTGTACTTACTGCTCAAGATACGTTGCAGACCACGATGAATCTGAAAATCACTTGCATTTGGTGGTGCACTTGAAAATCGCTTGCAAATATGCGTGAGAGTGTCTTCATGAACTCCAGTTGGACTGGCTTTCAAAGGATCCTTTCCCTCAAAGAAGCCTGACCATGGGGAATCAATCCAGTGTTTGTTGAAGACTCGTGTTTCTGATTTCGCTGCAGTGAAAGCATCTTCAAGAATCTTTTCATATTTATCCCTCACTTCCTGTTGATATATACACAAAAGATTTTTCTTAGCTACTTGAAATAAAAGCTCTGCATCTAAATACAGATTTTATGATTAGTGAAATACAACATAATATGCTACTGAAAGTCATTTTGTCTTTAAAAGCTTAATTGTTAAAGTGCACTAAAATTTCATATTATATTCTAATCATAAAATAAGTACACTTCATAGATTTATATGAACTATCCCACAAAACCACTTCAAAACAGATCCCTCAGCAGAAATAAAAAGCTTACCTTAGCCTTAAACTTCATCAACTACATTCACATATTTCTCTTCCCCAAAAACATAACATTGTCAAATCATGTTCAGACAATGACTCAAATACCACTAAACAACAACCTCCCAAAGTCAATCTTAAATTTCACTCCACCAGAAAGATCCATCAGAAACTACAATATGCAGACATGTATGAGCTATACTTTCTCACCTGCATTCTAGATATGACTTGATCTCTCCAATGCTACAAATTTGGATTCAACATGTCACATGACTCCTCATCTCCATAATCCAAATTTCCTAAAGATGAGAAAACCTTCTCTTAACCTGCCCAGCATACAGCCAACAGAGTCATACATGAAATACCACAGCACTTTTTAATGTATATCCCACCTGGTGGGCAAGGCTGGCTTTCTTAACCCCATCCCTTACTATCCCAAGTATACTTTGGCACAGCTTTTGTATAATAAACTGAGTGAAGTCACTCATGTTTGAAAATTTACATCCTGAGATAATTCCTGTGGGGTTCTAGATGTGTCTTTTGTCATCACCAGCAGAAAAGAGCATAGAAGGAATAATTTCTCTCAACAGGCACTTACTTATGTCTGTAGATGACAGCACACTGAGGCATCTCTCAGACGGGGTGCAAGCATCCGAATTATTTTTGATCATTTTTCTAATGTTTTTCACCCCCCAGTATGATGAATGATAATGAATATGATAATAATGACTATGCAAAAACACACAAATGAATATAATATCTTAGACAAAAATGTAAAGGATTGAGGGTGACTGTTGAAAATGAAATGTTTGAGATCAATATGTGGTGTGAGGAGGGTTGATCGAGTAAGAAATGACGTGATAGAGTAAGAGAAAGGCGAAGCAGTCAGAGGAGTATGAATGAGAGAGCTGAAGAGGGTCTGCTGAAATGGTTTGGACATATGGAGATGTTGAATGAAGAAAGGATGACTAAGAGGGTATACACATCAAAAGTGGAGGGACCCTGGTAATGGGAAAAACCAAGGAAGGAGGATTGAGTGTAAAATGCATTGAAGGCTTGGAACCTGAATATGAAGGAGGGCGCAAAGAGTGCAAGGGACAGAGGGAATTAGAGCAATGTGGTTACAAAAGAAAGGTCTGATGGGCTTGGTTGCAGATGAGGGTTCTGGTTTTGGTGCATTACACCCGACAACTAAACACTGGATGTGAGCAAATGAGGCCATTTATTTGTCTGCTTCTGGTGCTGCCACACAAACAAGAGAAACAGCAAATATATATGAGGGAAAAATTTCTGTCAACAGTGTATATTTCATCAAGAGACACAAAGAGAAAACAAACAGAGATCATAACATGAAATTAAACAAGAATCTTGTTAATGAAGATATTAAAAAGTACTTTAATAGTATAGAGGCAGTGAATGAATGGAATAAAATGATTGGTGAAATTGTGAAAGTTGACAGTATACAGAAGTTCAAAAACTTGTCAGATGGAACTGAAAGTTCAAGAGATAAGGTACGACAAGTGAAAAACTCTCTACCCAAACAGGTCAGAGATAATTACAAATAGGCAACTACACATACATTACCAAACTGATGATTCAATGAATTAATCTACTGCAAAGAATAATCCTATTCTAAGTCGAGGATAAATCTGGGATCTCATTACGTACAACCTTAAATGGCACTGGTACTAACCTTTGCTTCTACTGTACTGACAACTCCTTCCTTAATAAGTTTTTCTGCATACAGATCAATAACTGGCTTTAGCTTTCGAATTCTGTTGTACATAAGGGGCTGCGTAAACATTGGCTCATCAATTTCATTGTGACCATTGCGTCGATAACAAACCAAATCAATAACTACATCCTAAAAAAGGGAAACAGGTATAAGATTATTTCAAAAACTGGCAAACAATGAAATAATCTAGATATATAAAATGACTTTCTCATAACACTTAATTAACAAAAATCAATATTTCATTTTTTTCATACATATTCACCATTTCCTGCACTAGAAAGGTAGCATTAAGAACAGAGGACTGAGCCTAAGAGGGAAAATCCTAACTTGCCCCCCTTCTCTGTTCCTTCTTTTGGAAAAGTAAAAACAGGAGGGAAAGATTTCCAGCCCCCCGCTCCCTTTCCTTTGTTGTTCATACCTTGTGGAAAGTGTGACGCCAATCAGCAGCCACATTACAGACATGCATAACAGCCTCTGGGTCATCCGCATTGACATGGAAAATGGGAGCATTCACAACACGGGCAACATCTAGGGGATAAAAAATTTGGTTCATATGTCACAGGCTAAATAATAAAAAGGTACTGCAGCATATGTCAGAATAATCTTACATCTCACTTGAAATTAAGGAACCTTAACTATCTCACCTCTTGACACACACACACACAAACACACACACACACACAAAAAAAAAAATACTAATCTTCAAAACATGGTCCCATTGGCAGCCAAATCAGTTGACATTAAAAAATAGTTATATTTTGCAATCACTAGTTATTTATGTTATCATCCAGAGTAATATTCAAGACATTCTTTTTATCAATAAATAAAATGGAATGGGCCAGATGATTCCAGAATCAGTGTCACCTCAGATGAAAATAAGATAGTATGCAAAAATTAATGCAGAAACTAATTACAGTTCCTCAGGAATTAGTAAACCTGCCTCTTCACCCTTAAACTTTAGGTATGGTCTGGGAATTCCTTTATGAAATGATAAATTAGCATTCAAATTGACAGAAAATGAAAATAAACAAAAAGTTTATATCATTATCTTTGTACTGGACAGGTCCACTGCTGAATAAGGGGTACAGAAGGTGTGGATCACGTTTGACATTTTACAATATAAGATGACAAGCAGGCGATGCATTCTTATATCACACACAGGCACAACTTTAATGCCTCCTATATACATGGGTTGCTGGAATGCAGTCTCAAGCACAAACTTCATCCCTGGCTTACACTTAACCACAGACAATAAATAACTCACAAAATTCAGTTTTATTCTAAATCAAAAGTATCCTCTATCCCTAATGAGAGTGAAGTAGAAAATCAGCCACATATCTCCTGTGTATTGTAAAAGCAACCAATGGAGAAAGCAGCAGGCAGATGGAGACTCTCGCCTCCTTTGAAAGGGCAAACTGAAGAAGAAGCCATGCAAGAAGGCTCCTTTAGGTTCAGGATAAGGTATCTATAAGTGCATATATCTCACCATGATGAAAAGGGAGAGGTAGGTGAAATGTTTTGAGAGAGGATCATGGATGTCCAGACTCTGAATAAAACTGAACTCAAAGCAAAGGGAGAAGAATGATTTGGGAATGTCTCTATGGTAATGTCTGGGGTTAGTGTGAGGGTGAGAGCATAGTTGGGGGTGACATTTCTGGTGAAGGAGCTACAGGAATGTTAAAGATGTACTTTGTACATCTATACAAACAGAGTCAATGATTACTAGTCAGGCTGTGAGACCTACATCATTTGCAGTTGTATACAATTTTACAAGTGGCTGCATACATTTCAAACAGAGTACCCAGAAATCTCTACTTCTCATTTGTAAGTAAGAATTATGAATTACTTAAAAAAAAGATTCAGGTAAAACTAATGGCAATCAATATACAGATAGATATTTCAAGGGTAAAGTCACAGTCAGGGATTATGTGAAAAGTGTCTCAGCAGGACAATCTTCAAGGGTGGGTACACATTGCATTGAAAGAAATTATATATAGCCACCCTCTACTACAACACACAGATACATAGGATACTGAAAGATAATCAAAAGAACTCATCTGTTCTAATGCATTAATAGGAAAAGTATTTATGAAGTATTCTTAAATATATAAAACAAAATATCAAAACATTTAACTCATAACACCATTTGAATTTTATGAAACAGTTGAAACTATACATTCTGTTTTGCCAGTCTCTAAACCCTGAATTTTGGTGGGAAGCTGGCCTTCCTGGTAAAAGTGGTCCAAGAATACTCCTAAAATCATCAGCGCACTCTGTTAAGACTTACCCGTGCAATAAGGGGAAGATCGAGACATTCGAGGGTCAGTCGTAAAACCAATCTGGTTGTTAACAACGATGTGGATTGTCCCATGGGTTGTATATTCTGGGAGTTCAGATAAGTGGAAAGTTTCATACACAATACCCTGACCAGAGAATGCTGCATCTCCATGTAGCAATATTGACAATACCTAAAAAAAATTGCACATTATCAGTGTTTAAAAAATATGTAATAATCCCAGCACAAAAGAATACCATAAATATATCTGACTGATATTTTTGTAGCTCTCATGTTGTAAAACCGGAATGAAAGGTGCAGAACTGCAAAAATACTCCACTAAGCATTAAACCAAAGTCAATTCCAGTCCATCAATTTCTATGATTTCAAGGTGAATGAAATCATCTATAACATTTCTAGGTTCTTGATGTTGATATATTCTGCAAACAAAAGGATGTTTCTAGGGAATACATTGAGAATAACCAGAGTAGTGATAAACACCACATTTTTCTCATTTCATATATTTCAACATAACCTATCATCAGTGGCTAAATATAAAAATAATGAAAAAAAAATCAGAAACCAATAAAATGAAAAAATATTTAGCAAAACAAACTATCTCTAAATCAATGCAGTGGGACAACATCACACTTACATTATGTTTAAAGGCACCAAAATCTGGTATTGTTTAACTGGGTTGAAACGTTTGCATGTAGCAACTCCAATATTCTCACATTATCACTAAAGATCTTTAACCATCAATTATCTTGAAATTACCCCAACTTGGGAAGATATTGCCTAATTTAGAATGTTCTTTTAGTGCTGAGTTAGGAAGAACTAAAAACCTTTACTACCAGTCCTGCTTCACCTACCTACATGATCATGCGTGTGTGTTTTGAAGGCACATACAGTGCTGCTTATGTAAGCTGACTGGCATATAGCAGGAAAAGAAATATTCAGCAGACAAGCACAGGATGGTCAAAATGACGTCATTCAGAAAAAAAAGTATGCAGACACAAATCTCATGTCAATTTAGAGGTAAAATTTGCATGAATTAATTTGAAAGGTTTCTTGAAAATTACTTCTTCCATGTATGGAAGCCTTAAATAAATTGCCTCCTTATTTACTACGGGAATATGTTGTTTAGGTTGGTGCTTATTTTTCAAATATCTACTTACAAGTTCATCAAATAGCTAGTCAGTAAATCCATTCCATGAAATATTCTCTTATGAATATGACTTCACCATGAAAATATGTAAAGCTGGATGACAGAGAATATACTTTGTGTAGAAAAGTTTTAAGTGCATTGACTTTAAAGTTAAAATGGTAATAGGTGAAAAACCAGCACCTACACAAGAAAAAGTTTTTTTAACAGATGTCTAAAAATTGGTGACTATCATTGCATTTCTCAATTATCAGGTTTAAAAAATGGGGGTTGACATGATTTATATTTCTATGGTAAGAACTACAATACTAAAATGTGTTATTTTTTGATACTCTAAAGTCAACACATTAATGGCATAAAAAGGTTTGCTGTGACTAGGACATTTTTTCTCAGCCAGGCCACTTCATAATAGCAAGGGAAAATACTGGCAAAGGCTGGATCAAGTAGGAAACTCATTACAACTCTAACCTTCTTAAGCAAATCACAGTTAAACAAGCTATCTGCTCCTACTGGTACCTCATGAAAACATGACACAGTGATCAAGTATGAAAAGAAAAAAAAATCAACCCATAGAGACAGAAGAAAGGGAAGATGTTCTACTCAAGATTTGACATGTTCTTTGTAATATTATAAATGTCAGCCTTACCTTGTTCCCCTCAGAGTCACCATGATAAAATTGTTCAGCACGGGTCTTGCCCTGGACAACTGGATCAACAGCTTCAAGGTGTGATGGATTAGCAACAATGGCCAGTCGGATGTTTTTGTTTGTCACCCGGTTCAAGCGCTCCTGATAGGTACCTAAGTGATATTTAACATCACCAGAACCCTAGAAGAGACATTTTCAAGTAATCAGAACAGTAAAGAAATAATTCATACAATGCAAATGCTATGAAATATAAAACTACAAAGACAGAAAACATATCTGCTTGATCTATCTGTTTATATCTCTGATGCCTGTTCCAACTGGAACTCCCTCAAATGGGTGGCCATGGCAACAGAGTCTCCATAAATAAAGAACTCCACTGCCGCTTCATAGCCTTTATTGCCTCACCCTTAACAGGCCACTGGCAGAGGGCAAGTCTAGCACAGTGTTTCCAGAGGCTACTACCTAATTTTCCTGCTTGAATTCCTTCAAATAATAAGTTTTTGAATCTGTCAACTTTTAAAAAGACTTAATTTGTTACTTTTATTAGAAATCCATTCTGATATACATTTTCAATATGTTTTGCAGGCCAGGCACAATTTTCCTAAAAATCTACGTCTGCAGGATAAGAGGTTTCAGTAAAATATAAAACATCAGGTCACACCAATTTTTTCTACAACTGGCTGGGTATAGGGCCTAATGTAAAATTTTGTTCATACCCTTCGAATCTCTGAAAGATGCCAAAGGAGCTTGAGCTTTAATTTACAAAAAAGGAATCCCCACCTTAACCTATTCACTGTTGCCACAGAAGCTGGATTTACAATCTTATCTTTAAAATGGTATCACAGATGATTTATTGTCATCTGAGCTATACTCTCTTAATATTTCTTTTATTACATTGTTTTTCAAGTAACGCCTCCTCATTCTACAATCTATGATGATAAACTGATGCATTTTGTGACACACCCAACTATGTGTAGTGTAAATTGATTGCAAAGGATCTAGTGCTGTTGCAAAAAACTGAAAGTGAAGCATACTGAGGCGGGATTTGTGCTGGAAAACTTTTTCTTGCTTGGCATATGTTGAATGTTTTTGGTTGCTAAGCACATAAAGCTCTGTTTTGTGTGGTTTGCTGTATTTACCTTTGGCAGGGCAAATGAAAAGGCAGGTGAAGCATACGAAATAAGAGTTCTGAGGATGCTGACTTTGTTCATGTGTGTGATGTTACCAAACCCCACCTCCTTTCAGTTACACTGCAAGTGAAAACACACCTTTAGCAAGGTTGTAACAACATCACTAATAAAACAGAGTACAATCTCATCAAAGAACTTCTTACTTCAATAGAATCAATCTCATCCCTGCTACTAAGTGTAATCCCCAATTTGTAATGTACAGGGAAGGAGTTTTACATTCATGGGGCCTTGTATATTGAACTTCACTATCATCATACATCTTCCTAAATCTATGAATGGTGTCTGCATTAAGCAAATCCTCAAACTTTCAAGGCATTCCAAAACACACACCTTTATCTGAGTTTAAAGAGAATATTTTGTGTTTGTTTTCTGAAGAGAGGAATTCTCTGCTGATATCCAGATATTTTATGCTTAATGCCACTTCCTAATATGTGCTTATTACACTAATGCAGATATTAGAAATGCAGATGATTGTCTACTATATTTGTTGTATCTCTAATCAAAAGACTACATGACTTACATTAAAAAGAAATCTTACCTCATCACCAGCATCTAAACCAGCAAACTGCGTGAAGATATGCTCAAGTGGCTTCCGGCACACATTTGACAGGACATTAAGGCGGCCTCTGTGTGGCATTCCCATTACAAAACTCTCAACTCCCAAAGAAGTTGAGCGATCAATTACCTACAACAATCATAAAATCAATCATTACGATGGATTCAAAGGAGCCTGCTTACATCAAAATTAAATTTGAAAAGATGATCTTACTTTTCCAGTGAGCAGCTGTCATAAATTCATAAACTCATCATGGATGAGGAAACTCATCCCGGAAATGAAATATTCAGCAAGCTGTACACATCAGACACAAGACAAAACTCGAGAATCCCTAAGTTTGCTTACCACACCTAAAAAAACACAAAGAGCAAATAGAGAAGATCCAGAGATCAACAAAGATGGTAGCAGAATTAAAAGACCTATGTTATAGGGAAAGGTCTGAGGCCTTAATCTTACCAAGCATGGGAGAGAGAAGAGTGAAGCGTGAACTGATCACAGACTTTAAGTTCTCAAAACAGAATAATGATGTAGATAGTGAAAATTTCTTTGAAAAATGTAGAAATATAAAAACTGATACAAATCAAGGCAAAGCAATAATATTTTGAAGCATTTTAAGAATGGGAGTTCATACACAAGCAATCTCCTCCAAATAGTTCAATCACAGAACATCTCAACTTCAACTACAGACATCTTATAAACTTATTCCTCACATAACTTGTTTTCAGTTACCTTTAGGCTCCCTTTAAACCTATTCCTTCTCATTTCTTTTCAAATACTAATTCTTTCTATATGCCCTACAAATCTCAGAACACCATATACTTCTTAATTAGTAACATTCCCCAGTTCCAATAAAGTTCACTATCAGCACACTCAGATTTAGCTTTTACTTAATCCCTTTGGATATGTACATTAAAGTTTACCAAGTTTAAATTCAAACAAATATATCACGGGGATTAAAAAAAAGTCAAGCATACTAACGTACCTGTTTCATGGCAGGTATCAAAATTTCACAGCCCTCCAGACCAAAGCGCTTCTCTGAGGAGAATTTTCGTGCCAAGAAAGCTTCAAACCTGTTGATCAAATGATGCATTTATGAGCACTTCTGTTAATTCCTCTATCAATATCCATTCTAGCAAAGCCTCAATTACTTTACCCTATGCCAACATGAGAAGGGGAAGGCAGAACTACTTCCATTTTTATCATCTAAACACTACCAGTGAGGCATAATATTCTATTCAATGAAAAATGATAGACAAAACATCTATAAATCCATTATCTTCAATTACAATCCCACTTACTTGGGGTGAATAAAATGCATGCATGCACCACCTGTAGGAATTAACACTGCAGAGCTAGAAAGCAGTGAACAGAGTGAAGAGAACAAGAGAACAAAGGTGAGCATCAGTGAGAAAAGAAGATGGGGGAAATGGTAATAGGGTGAGAAGAGATAATGAAAAGATGAAGCGAGACTTCTGAGCAGCAGCTGAATATGTTAGACATGGGTGACAGGTGTGGGATGTTTAGGACAAGAAGATTTGTGGAGCGAGAGAGTCATGGTGGATGGTTTGGTGAAAACTGAAGTTGTGAAATCCTTGCGCATGATGACGTGTAGCAAAGCACAGGTGAAGTGAGCAAACGAGGAAGTGGTAACAAGAGCGATGAGGTGAAGAGCAGATGAAGTTAGTACTTTGAACAATTCTTTAATTTGCTTGATGATAGGGTGGGAGATGTACAGTTTACACCTATGTTCCAATTTCTTCTCATGCTTTTCTCAGTTAACTTCCTTTCAAAAATTTTGTTATCCTCCCTGAAGTTTGCTGATACTTGTTCACCTCAACTCCCATTTATTTTCTTTTTCAGCCCCAGCACATTCCTTTTGACACACTGCCACTTTTTCTTTTACATCTCCCAATCACTTGACTTCCTTCTCTGCAAATAGCACCCACATACCACTCTTTTCTCTATCATTGATAATGTCATCATCCCACCACTCATTGCAATTTCTCACTTGCCCACTCCCACCATATGCATTCCACACATTTTTCCTCACGTGTCAGAAATGATCCTCTAAATACCTTTTATTCTTCACCCACTTCATTTATTTTCACCTTTTGCCATTCTACACAATTTCTCATGGTATCCCTCCAAGCATGCCTCTTTTCCAAGCTCACTCACTTTCACCACCATCTTTCTAGTGGGTTTTGGAAACCCTCCATTCTTGTATTTCAATTTCTTATACATGGAACAGAAGAAGAAGGCAAGAGAGGAGTGCTCATCCACCTTGAAGGCTCAGGCTGGGGTGTCTAAATGTGTGGGGTTAACCAAGATGAGAAGAAGGGAAATATAATCAATATGTTTGGAGAGAGGAACCTGGATGTTCGAGTTCTGAGAGAGACAAAGCTTAAGGGTAAGGGGAAAGTCTTAGGAGTAAAGTTAGGGGTTAGCATGAGATTGTGAGCCATAACTGCCCCTCCCCAGTCGTATTTTCTATGTGATCCACCACTCTCTTCATCACCTCTCTCATACACCTTCTAGACACCTTCTAGATAAGATCAACAGTCTTATACTGCTGTAATCTAAACATTTATTTTTGCCCCCTTGTTTTAATACAAGGGCATTATACATGCATTCTGTTACCTCACCTAGGATGATAGAAATCATAAATAACATGACTTTCCAACAACAATACTGACATCCACAAACTAACCAACCAACAATACTGTCACCTACAAAAAGACATCGAAATAAACACACTCAATCAATTTTGAGTTGCATATAATATTTTGTTACAACCAAAAGAGCTACATGCTTTTTCTCATAGTATTTGCTACTGAAATAAAAATAAGAGAATTCTAAAACTAAAAAAGTCTGCTCGTTCTTTAAGTTGGTATGATCTACATCTTACCCATGTGATCTTGTTAGTCGTGCCAATAAGAGCCTTTTGTCTTGTTGATTCATAGCCATGATTCCAGGAGATTCAAATTTCTGGCGAATCCAGTTGCACTGCTCCAATGAGTTGATAAACATGAATTCAACACCTAACCAAAACAGAAAAATAAGAATTACATACCATATTAGACAGATTATCATCATTATAATTATTTGTATCATTAGTATCAAATTAACATTATTCTTTTTCATGTGTGTTTGCTATTTCCTGCGTTAGTGAGGCAGCCTCTGGAAAAGATAAATGAGCCTCAGAGGAACTAATCCTCAATTAGCTCCTTCCTCTGTTCCTTCTATTGGAAAGTAATACTGGAAGAGAACATTTTCAGATCCCCCCTTTCCTAACCCTCTTTGCTACCTTTTACAACAGGTAGGAGATACAAAGGCAGTATTCCTTCTCTCCTATCTGAATGGATTGCCATTTCCCGCATAAGCAAGGTAGTGCCAGGAAACAGACGAAGAAAGACCCATCCACTCATATGCACACATATACATATATGC
>JAUUDW010198340.1:0-11201 GCA_032361385.1 Panulirus guttatus | reverse complement strand
CTTTTTTTTCTCATCTTGGTTACATCCATACACATGCAGACACCCCAGCCTGAGCCCTCAAGAAGGATGAGCACTCCTCTCTTGGTGCCATCTTTAGTTCCATTTTTTAGATATTGAAATACAAGAAGGGAATTGTTTCCAGTCCCTTTAGATGTCAAAATACAAGACTGGGTGGGTTTCTCATCCCTCCACTCCCACCCCTTGTATTCGCCTCCTACAGCACACTGGAAATACATGTCTAAAGTTGAGAAATGGTTTTACATTCTTCAAAATCTTCATTATTCTGTAGATGTCTTTTCAGCATAACAGATTATGCAATAACTTTAGTTGGACAGATATTTGGTGTCAAGTTTATTTTTCCTTGGAGGTGGTGTTGGTGTGTGGAAAGAATGCATGATGGTGAGTTTATAAGAAGATTTTGTAGTTAACGGGGTTAGTGTGAGAGGAAGACCACCTATGTCACAGGGAAAACAGTGGAAGATTAATGGAGGGAGAGAAATGGTTAAAGAATACGTGGAATGATGTGAGTGAGTGAGGCATGTAAGGACAGGGATAACTGCAGACACTTTTTCTGTGGCCGCCCCTCCTGATGGGCATTCCTTGAGGGAACAGGCATCAGAGGTACAGATAGGTAGATAGTATATCCCAAAGTTTTAGACTGTTTTTCAACTCCAGTAAACATTTCTTCAGTGAATCATTTTTTAGGCCTATAATTGAGGAGCAACCAATTCCATTATGTTGTATAATAGTTTGTTCATCGATTGCATCCTCTCAATAAAGTAATATCATGTCACGTGGCATAAGATAAACATTGTGGTAGCACCTTTTGAACTGAACAGGAATGACTCTGAGGTGCAATGAATTTGATTGGTGTAGATAGAATGCAAAAGTAACACCAGAATATTTTGTAATTGTTTATTCTATGTATTTGAAACAGTGCTTTATTGTATTTATATGAAACATAACTATGTGGATTCTGAACTACTACTGTTAAGTAACCAGTATGTACTTCTTGTTTCAGGATCCCTCAACATTGTGCATCATTGGTGGCAGACCTTCATACCTTGAGTGAGGTAACACACCCCATAGTATGGCTGTTTGATATGTATTCCTTGCCCATGATGATCAACAATTAATAACAGTCACCAGCTGCTTAGCGTTTGCTCTTTGATATGGGTTAGGTGTTGGTATGGGTGAGGTGTCTGTGACTTGTATGTAAAACCTATTAAGATTGAAGAGATGAGTTTGTAGTTTTGTTAGCTAGCACATATCAGTGGAAGGATTTCTATTTTGAAGTCCCAAGGATGAATTAGATTTTTGGAACTAGGCTGTATTGGGAAGACTTTTTCAATAGTTTGTTTTAATGCTGCTAGTTTCTCATCTTATACTAAATTGCTCCTAACAGTAATCTAAATAGCAGGATATGACTTATATTTTTAATGATGATTGTATGGTTATTTGTTTTTTAGAAGCATGGTAGTCATCCCTGAGTGGCAACATGCTTTAGGAGCTCAGTCATTCAGAACTGTATATTTCTTGTGTGAATTATCTTTAACGTGTAAGGAGTTAGTGGTCTTGTAACCGAGACGTGTTCATCAGAAATTGCTGAATATGAGAAATGGCACTATGCCAGTACATTATATATGGGCAGAAGAGTATTTGACTGTAAACTGTTATATTATTTTTGATGAAAGCATTTTGAAAACTGAAGACTGCCAGTAAAGGTAATTTGTTCAGTTCACTTCTAATTGTTTGAGGTGGAAAAGTTTACTTTGATTGATAAGCAGTGGATAATGCTTGTAATGAGTATGAATCTATGTTTCATATAGAATGCTACAGGATTTTGGGGCTAAGACATACACTGAGGAAGGGGTATATTGTATCTCATGGTTGTTTGAAACATGCAGTAAGCTAGGGATGTGGCATATCCAATATCTGTCAGGGGCATACGGTGAGGCACGGGTGTGGTGTATCCCATGGTTGTGTAAAGCATGCAGTAAGGCAGGTATGTGGTGAGATGGCATTCAGAGTGATGAGACATTGCACTTTGATTTTAACAATGAAAGGAATTTTTAAAGACATAATTTGATTGAAAATACAAAAGGAAAGCTGGTTCTTGGAGATGAAGCCCTCAAAGTGCTCCTATTCTCAGCAGAATCTTACTAGTATGAGGCATGATTTTTGGCACTTACTGTCACAAAGTTCTGAAATCATTTGCAGCTAGAACATGACTTGCAAGTTTGCCTATCATGAAACACCACATTTTAAGGAACTTGCTAAGTTAGTTCAAAACCATGGTTCTGTTTAAGAATCTGCTACATGGTACTCTTCAGTCGTGTTGTTAAGAAAGCAACTTGAATAAGTTCTCATTTGAGATTTATTTATCTATATCTGTTTGGGTCATATGAAAAAAGTTATGACCATGTTGAAAAATGTATGGAGTAGAGAAGTGATTCATGGGAGTGAAGATTATGGTACTAGGATGGCTGGGGCAAACAGAAAGAATGGGTGATGAAGGCATATGAATAAGGTGAAAGAAGGGAGAGATAACTGGAAGCCAGTTGTAAAGGGGAAGGGTAAAGTTATGAGGAGCTGTAAACATGGAGGAGTGATTGATATTGTAGAGGGATTAGTATGCATGGAGACTTCACTTGCCATTCTGCCGAATATATAGGATGTCGGTAGATAGTTTTGAAAAGTTAATTTTGGATGTATCATTTTATCACAGCTTTGAACATGATATAGGTCAGATAGGTTTAAACTATTTATGTAAGATAGGTAGACATATTAAGTGTAATATGTGGATGCTTTCATTTTTTTGTTTGTATTGGGAAATGTCACCACAAGTCATTTTGGAAGGTAAAAAACACTATGTCAGAAACTTTCAAGTTTAAAAGATTTAACAGTAGTATTTGTAAGTTGTATGTGGAAAAGATGAAGCAAGTAACTTGAAATTGGTGAGGAGAAACTTAACTTTTTTAATGTTTTTTAGGCTGCTGATGATATACATGCTTAGATGAAACAGTGGAAATGGCTAGTGGTTCCTTGCTTGCCTGCTATTATTGTTTTTTTTTCACCCTCAGGTGAAAATTACTGATTTATAAGTCACACTGCTTGTTTAGAAATCATATGGAAGAAGGGAGTACATGTTGAGATTTAACTTGCCTGGATTTTTGTAAATGGTTGACAGTTTGAATCATGGTTATTTATATAATGAAAATTGGTAATGATTTTTTTTTATGCATAATGTTTGGATGAAGTGTTGTACTTTTGTTTGCTTTGGGAAGTTGTTCTTTGGTTGTATGGGTAGATTTTATAATGAGGTGAACTATGAAATAGTTGTTGATGGAAGTTGTTTGTTAGATTTATAATGAAAAAAAGCTAGAAGACCAAGATAGCAGTAATCTTAAAAGTGTAGCAAGGATAATTTTGAGCACTTAGCAGTTACACTCTTCTTCACCCTGTGAAAGTTTGCAAACTTTTGGTTTACAGTGACAGCAGATGTAGCAAATACCCTAAATCAGTAGTATGATACCCCAAATGATTAGCATACTTTCTGCAACCATATGTTTGAATTTCCTTCCAAAACATGCCTTAGTGAAGTAGATAAAGGCTTGTAATTAGAGGTAGATTAAATTAGGATGTGTAAATATCATAGTAAAGTTAGTAGATTATGTGCTATTTAGTGATATTGATGTACAAAGAAACTTCAGTAGATTAGAGGTAGGAGCAGTAGATTAGAGGTGGGAGCAGTTGGATGACTTGGAGTGTCATGACTGAAGATGCTTCTTTTATACTAAGTGATATTATATCAGAAGAGTAATAAGTCTCAAACATTTGATAAAAGTCTTAGAATCAAATAAACATGGTATTGTATATGCACAGTAACCTGCTGATAGCTTGCTATATAGAATGTATATCTACTTGCCAAAGGAAAGATTGTAGCTTTACATATTGAGGATTTTTTTGTGCCCATACTGTCCCTCTGTTATTTGTTGATTACTTTTTACAGTTTAAGAAAAAGCAGGTCCTTGAATTAGCACTCTAAAGCATTTAGACAAGATTAAATTTAATGGTTGTAACTATGCTTGTGTTTATGTGTGTGTGGCTTTTTTGATGGGTGATATAAGAATCTTTGAAATATTATTTCACAGAATGGACAACCAGAAAGGTAGAATCACATTTTGTAAAATGCCATCTTTTATGACAAGCATGTTTGAAAATGTGGCTGCCTATTCTGTTAGGATATTAATGCAGAAAAACTATCCCTTTGGTAAACCATAAATATTTATATTTAGTTTTGCAAACTATCTTGTATGGTTGATTTCTAAAGGAATTTTTTTTCCGTTAAATTGTTTTCTTACAGATGCGGTTCTACTGGTAAGTTACCTGGTAATGTATATGAGTACATATAAATTTCATGGATTTTCCTTTTATAAACCATTAATTTGCTATGTAAGAGAGCTTGGTCAGAAAAGTTAACCGAAAGCTCATTTTATTTTCTGTTAGTCAAACAAAGGTAACAGCCAACCTGGTAGATATTTTGAAGTACTTTTTTTAATCTTCACAAAATACAAGATTCAAAACCCTGCTTTAATCTTCAAGAAAAACTAAAGAACATCATACAGACTGGATGACCTGGCAAATAGATAAGATGTGAGCTTTCAGTAATTTCAGATTCAATTGTTTCAACTACAATTTTCAAGTAATGACTTTCATCTTTATGAGTTTCCTCATTGTATATTCAGTTTCCTTCTAAGTGTGATAGGCAGTCATGTGTTGTTAATGTGAAGTATTGTCCACCATTAAACCAGCTGTGTAGGATATTAAATGCATTACCCTTCAGTTTAAAGTTTTCACTTCCCTTGTCATGACTTCATGTTTTAATGCTCTTTCAAAGCTGTTAACCCTTTTTTTTTCAGATATGTAAGGTGCTTAAGTGTATAAGGGTATTTTATATGGATGAGGGAGGGTCACACTTATTAATGTTTACCAAATCAGTAGATCCAGCCAAGATAGAGAAAAAGAGCTAGAATTATCCTTTATGAAATTCAAAATTTGAACAAAAACTGATTCAGACTCCTATTACAATCATCTACACCACCATGGCTATGTGCTGCAGCTCATCTATCTCTTCACATTGGTCAGCTTGATGCCCAATTTTCTCTGCTGTAGAGGAGCTAAAGTATGATTGGTTTGAATATATTGCATGAAGTTTTCTTATTGTTTCTTGCTTATGGTTTTTAGAACCTGATGAGCTTTATGATGTATGCCTTTTGTAGTTATTTTAGAAAGGGTTGTGTGCACTTTGGAACAGTCATGGAGTGAAATTATGTGCACTTTGGAAGGAACAACTGTTCTATGAAATTTAACATCACTTCCAGTCTGCAAGTCCCTTTGAGGTGACATTTGTTCGGCATCTACCACATTATGTGATAGCTCGTTCACTGTAGTTGCTGGTGAGAGCGTCTTCCTTGCTTATCAAGTTTACTGTACTGCTCATATGTTTCAGCAGGTCTTGTGGTGATCCAGACATCATTGATAAATTCTATTCTGTTGCCACAAATATTGAATGGTCTTATGATTTTTTCCTTGAATATGAAAAATAAAGGTCTTCCTAAAGCTGGGCATCTTTTTTGCTCCCTTAAATCCCATTGTTATCGGTGTTTACCTCAAACTTTTGTGTATTAGAGTTTTTTTATGATGGACTAATATAAAGATGTTAACCCTTAAATTGCTCTCTTCATCTTGTGACAAGATGTATGACCCTGCTCATGATGAATTAAAGCTCCCAGCCTCTGTTTAAAATCCAAAATCATCCATAGAAATCAGCAGCATACTGCCACAGCTGGAAAAAGTATCATGCATCACAGTTCCCCACAGGACTCTCTTGAGAGAGTGTATGGTGCATTAAGCATCCAGGTGAGAAGCCAGATGGTGTTCACTCTTGCAGTTAGTTGTGGAACAAAAGAAATGGTCACTGGGGTGTAAGTATTTACAAATTTAGTGCAGATAAAGTTGCTTATTTATTCCTTATAGTAAATTTCTTCTTTATATATTCTTGATAATAAAGTTCTGTCTGTGAATAATGAAAGTAATAAAAGGATGTGAAATATGTAAAAAGAACCAGAAATGTGAAAAAGATGTGTAAAAGATACATTTGTACACACAATTATTAGGTAGAAACATTAGGTAGAAGCAGTAAGTAGGAGCATTAGGTAGTAGTCATTAGGAACATTAGATAGGAGCTTCTGCAAACACTGCACTAGACTTGCCCTCTGCCATTGGCCTGTTAAGGGTGAGGCACTAAAGACTAAGAAGTGGCACTGGAATTCTTTAGTTATGGAGACTCTGTTGCCCTGGTCACCCCTTTAAGGGAGTTCCAATTGGAACAGGCATCAGAAATATAGATAGATGGATAGATAGATTGTACATAGGAGTTCATGCAAAGGACAAAAGACAGAAGACGTGATGGTACATGATGAGGTTATCTTCAGCTTAGGCATAAATTAGCAGTAGAAACAGAATAGTAAAGCAGAAGGTACCTTATGACCCATGTCTTCATCTAACTCAACTGCCAGCTCTTGATTTTTTTTTCCTTGACATAAGGAAGACTGATACTAGCCCTTATGTTTTGACAGCTTAGTGAAATTTCTTTTTTGGATGTTTGGATTTCATAGGGCTAATTGATTTTTGGTTGGTTTTCTGATGTACTCTGTTCCTTTTAGTCCACCTTTACCTTTTCTGAAGGTAAATTAACTTAAATATTTCTGAGCTGGGCTAGCGTACCTATCTTCTCTTCTATTACATCTAAGGCATGTGTTATCCATTTGAGAAAATGCATCACAACAGAAATGAGTAAGAATTATTTACTGTGCCATTTATTTACAGTTTTTACTTTATTCTTTGAGGTTCTGCTGATTCAGGTGGTGTTTTAACACTTAACGTACACTAGGTTTAATCTGAATTTGACATCAGAGGCTTATTTAATGCCATCATGTATTCACAATAAAAATTTAGTTGTAGGATTTGAGACACACATCAACATTTCTGTATGTATCCTCAGGAAACTCCTTTGAACTGATCGCTTCTTGCAGTTAGTTCCTGTTCGTGTGAAGTGGAGGTTAGAATTTAATATTTAGATTTCTCTAGGTCTTTTAGACCTATTTTGGTCTGATGTTATTGCTGTTAAAGAGAAGTACTAGTTCTTGGATTGTTTCTACAGTTTCCAGGTCCTACAGACCTAATAGTGCAGTTTATATTTAATTTAATTTCATGTACGCCTTGAACATATGCGCTACGGTCATGGATAGTACAGGCTTCAAAAGGCCAGTTACATCATAGTTCTTCAGTTTTTCATATAGTAGCAAAATGTCTGCACATATGAAGTTAGTTTGATCTGACTTAGGTAATGTTTTCACTTTTTAATGTCACTGATTTTAACTCAGCTCTGTAAAGTTTCTTTCTTCTCAGTTGTTCATGGGAGAAGGAAGTGTGTGATGCAAGTATCCTTTGTTATAGTCACAGGTCTTGTGTCAGTCCCAGGGGATGATTTGGAGAGAATCATTTTATGTTTGGTTCATTTAATTTTATTTAAGGTGGTCCATCTTCAGCAATTTCTTTTGTGCAATGTGGTGTTCCAAAGACATTTTTATTAGAAAAGATTTTACTTTGATTAGAATTTATTTTCCCTTGACTTTTTGAAGGGTACTTCTGAGGATTCTGTTTCCTGTTTAGCTGTTGTGTGAGATGTTTTGGGTTCAGTGAATTGATAGTTGAGTTGCTTCAGATAGGAAAAGTGATGCACGGTAATGACAGTAGAAGCACTGTGGGAGGACTTTGGAATGAATTTAAGAATTGTGCTGAATTTCTTTTTTTTTTATGAGAGCATTATTTTCCAGATAATCTTTTCATGGATTTAAATGGCATTCCTAACAGCCCAGAGAAAAAAGTCTCTTTTGTGTCAAAGCAGTTTTTCCATTAGAAAAGTTGTAATCTCAAATACATTAAACACAGGTTGTTTGGGAGCACTCCTTAGTGTTTTCTTACAGCTTTATTTATTAAAAAAAAAAAGGCTGCCTTTTTGTTATGTGTATGAGCAGCCCACATATTACTTATATGGTCAGTTTAATGGTTGTTTTTACCAATTTTGTATCCCTGTGGTTGATTTGTAGGGACAGAATCTTGAGAATGAAGAAGAATTAGATAAATTTGAACTCACAAAGGTAATGTAACTAGTCTTGCACATAATAAGAGGTGTGTTACCCCTGATGGAATACTCTTAATATGTGGTACTGCAGTCAGTCCTGGTAAGTATAAAAAGGAGCTACAACTGCCCATTCATAATCAAATAATATATAGTAAAACTTGATTTACATACTCTGATGTGTATATGTTTACTGTAAACGTCATTGCTCAGTTGTATGGGTATCAGGCATATAGAGATAGATAGTTAAAGAAAAGCATCTATGCATATTGATTTGAAAAAACTCAAAGTTGAGAAGTAAGAGTGAAGTTTTACTTGTCTTTAACACATGCGTTCTTGATGGCCCTTGATAAATGATTATCAAATAAAAGAAAGAATATGGTTGTAGCCTTACAGAATACTGATTGTATAGTTATTCTTCTCGTAGGATATTTAGCATAACTTCATTTTTGCACAATAAACCAGTTAATGCCTGCAGTAGTTAAAAAGAAAAATAATATCAAGGTTGGTACTAAAATCTAAGATCATATACCTGTCCTTCAGCAGCACCCATGTAAACACATAAATGTGTGGGGTGTAATAGTTAGTGTTACACCTTGTAAGGATCACCTAGGACAGATGACTAAGGCTTTGAGGAAAAATACTTGCTTGACTTATGTTCTCCCATTCAGAAATAATACAGAAGAGGGGGATTTCTGTCTCCCACCCTTCCTATTATTAGTCTCCTTCTGTAACATGCAGGAGATATGTGGGTTGCATTCTTTCTCCCCAGTCCCCTATCTTAATCACCACCCAGCCAGACATTCACACATCAGAAACTGTACATCCCAGACATGAATGAGTTACTCTTTCCTGTCTGTGCTTTGGACACCAACCTTCTCTTCAACATTACAGACACCATTTCATCATATTGCTAGATCCTTCTTGCCCAAGATTCAGCTACTACAGTGAAGACACTGAACACATTTTCCTTAATTGTTTGGCACTTTCCCCACAGTGTAATATATTGTGACTACAATGAATGTGCACTTACTGATATAAATCTAATAGAGAGAAACTTATTTGAAGGAATCAAATAACTGAAAGAGAACTCAACACCAGGGACTGATGGAATTCCATCATTGTTTCTAAAAAAGACAGAAGATAATCGTCAAACCTCTCACCATGCTTTTGAGACGATTCATAGATAAGTCCAACATAGCAGATATACCAGGACATAAAATGGTATACAGAACACCAGCACACAAAGGGGGGGATCCGACTTGCTGCCAATTCTCTACCTGTCATGTGTAATGCATCAAAACCACAGCTCCCTATCCATATCCATGTCCTAAAGACCTTTCTATGGTTTACTCTAGGCACTTCACATGCCTGGTTCAGTCCAGTGACTGCCCATCAACCCCAGTACACCACATCATTCCAATTCACTACATCCCATGTATGTCTTTTACACTCCTGCATGTTCAGGCCCTGATTGCTCAAAATCTTTTTCAGTCCATCTTTCCATCTCCAAAATTGGGTATGTTTGAAGGTATAGTATTCCAAGGTTGTGAGGCGTGGACTAGAGATAAGGTTGTATGAAGGGGGGTGGTTGTGTTAATGTTTGAGGACACTGTGTGATGTGAGGTGGTTTGATTGAGTAAATGAGAGTAAAAGAGAGGTGTGGTAATTAAAAAAAGTGTAGTTGAGAGAGAGGTGAAGAGGGTGTGCTGAAGTGGTTTGGACATATGGAGAGAATGAACGAGGAAAGGTTGACAAAAAGGATATATGTGACAGAAGTGGAGAGAGCAACAGGAACAAGATCAGAATGGAGATGGAAGTATGGGATGAAAAAGATTTTGTGATATGAGGGCTTGAACATTCAGGAGAGTGAAAGGCTCGCACATGATAGATTGAATTGGAATGATGTGGTAGAATGTGGTCAATGTGCTGTTAATGAACTGAACCAGAGCATTTGAAGCGTCAGGGGTAAACCATGGAAGGGTCTGTAGGGCCTTGTGTTGGATAAGGAGCTATGGTTTTGGTGCATTACACTTGACAGATAGAGTATTGATTTGAACTGATAAGGCCTTTCTTCTTCTGTTTCTGGTGCTAACTTGCTAATATGGAAAATGGTGATCAAGTATGAAAAAAATATACATATACATATATATTTATATATATTTTTTTTATTATTCATTATACTTGATCGCCATTTCCCGCGTCAGTGAGATTGCACCAGGAAACAGACGAAGAAAGACCCATCCTCTCATATACACACATATATACATATATGCACAATACATACATATATACATACATATACATACACATGCATATACACATGTAAATATTCATACTTGCTTTGCTTCCATCCATTCCTGGCGCCACCCTGCCCCACAGGAAACAGCATCGCCACTCCCTGTTTCAGCAAGGTAGCACCAGGAAACAGACGAAAAAAGGCCACATTCGCTCACATTCAGTCTCTAGCTGTCATGTGTAATACACTGAAAGCATAGCTCCCTTTCCACTTCCAGGCCCCACAGACCTTTTCATGGTTTACCCTAGATGTTTCACATGCCCTGGTTCAGTCCATTGACAGCACGTCGACTCCATTATGCCACATCGTTCCATTTAACTCTCTTCAGTGCGTGTCTTTCACCCTCCTGCATGTTTAGGCACCGTTCGCTCAACCTAACCTAACCAAGAAGAGGTCTATAGGGCTTGGTTGTGGATGGGGGCTGCAGTTTTGGGACTTTATGTATATATATATATAGAGAGAGAGAGAGAGAGAGAAAGAGAGAGAGATTTATCGTTTACTGTTATGTATATTGATTTACACACGCAGAACTGCCCAGGTTCGAATCCTGGACACAGCAGTCAGCCCACGGCCAATCCCAGCTTTTGTTCCTTCCCCAGGGCTGGTTGATATATGGGTACCTAGCTTAGGCTGGTTGTGTGTGTGTGTGTTTGTTTGTGTGTATATATCCATAGGAGTATAGACATGATACTTATA